>JAVQIZ010229727.1:0-12410 GCA_036023535.2 Galaxias brevipinnis | reverse complement strand
AGCGCGATATTTAAATCTTTCAAAATTGCACTATAGTTACAAGAGTACACTTTGCTATTCTGAAATATTATGAAGAATAGCATATACTAACCTCAGTCCTTTTGTTCTCAATTATATCCCCTTCTCTTTACGGATTTAAATTGAACTCGAATGACATGAAGTGTCTATTGCACTGTGACCGTGTCTTCTTACCACCTGTTGGCCAGCGCGTGTGCGCATAAACGTGTTTGGCTCCCCAAGTGGCAGCTGACAGTTTCAACGATTAGGACTGGTTGTGAGTTATGGGCATGATGACGGAACGTTTATGTCAAGGGGGGGATCTTTTTATCTGGTGTACCGTACTAACTACCAACTATACATACGCCAATATGAACCAACGGCAACATTAATTAATAAATATTTGAAACAATTATTTTGTCTTTGCATGGTGGAACTAAAGCAAAACCAGTGATTTTATTACAAAAGTATTGCCTAAGAGAAATAATCCCGTTTAAAAAAAGTGTACATTGGGTAAGAAAATCTGACACATTTACAATCACCAGGAGTTTTTTTATTTAAAAGATTGCAACGGAAACAATTTGGTCTTTACCTCATAGTAAAATTAATTCAGTCCGTTTATCCAATGATACCCCACTGTCTTTACCCCTCATGCTACTAATGGCATTCTTAAGTCTTGCTCCATCAATGAAAATCAAATAGTTTCCCTTTATTTTTTACACACATGTTCACACAATATGGCTAAAAGTTACAAATAGAGCTGGAAGTTTACACCTCCTTGTCTTCTCTTGGTATCAAATTTATTTTGGAGGAAGACGCATGTCAAAAATAAAAGCATTTAGGCCACAATAAATTATTTTCTTTGGGTTTGTGTTCTGCATATTAAGTTATATTAATAGCAATACTACAACTTTTCAAATAAGTAATACTTACATTTGAATAGTTGGATTTATTGGATCAATAAAAACAAGCCTGCCTTTTTCTTTCTCTCTCTCTCACACTCACACACACACACACACACACACACACACACACAATGAGGCAATGCTCCTTAACCACAATGGGTTTTCATGTGTGTGTCGAGCTGAACGCTCTTGCAGAACGACTGGCTGCAGTGTGGGCAGGGGAAAGGCCGCTGCTGATTGGTGTGCAAAAGCTCATGGCGTCGCAGGTGACTCCGCCTGATGAAGCTCCGCCCACAGTGCGAGCAGTGGTACGCCCTCTCCTTTGTGTGGACGAGCTCGTGGCGCTTCAACTCGCTTTGATAAACAAATGACTTGGAGCAGAAGTTGCACACAAACCGAAAATAGTCCTTGGCGCTCCAGACCGAGAGGCAGGAGGAAGTGGTTCTTCTTGTGCCGCTGTTATGGCCCAGTGAGCCATCGCTCCTGCTGCCACTTCCTGGATGGCCAACGTGGCAACCTGCGAAGGGGTTGTCGTCGGAGGTGGGATGCCCATGTAACAGCAGGGATGAAGTGTTTGTTGTCAAGGTGTGTGGCTGCTGCTGTGATGAAAAACTGTTGAAAGGGCCAGGCTCAGGGGAGTTAGGGCACTCACTCCCCAGGAAAAGAGAACTGTAATCCGGGAATGTTTGGCGCTGTGTTCCAGTGTGGACCTCAAACCCTGGATCTCCTTCATCAAACCTTAGCTGGTTAGATGGATCTGGGCTCTCTGGCTCCATCTTGAGGTTTAACTCTATGTCTGCAGGCTGGTTGTCGTAGAGATCCTTTATTGAGTCTGTAGTGTCCAAATAGGGTTCCTGTTCCGAACCTGCTTGTGGAACATGGAATTTCCACTCCTCATCTTCCTCTTCCCTCACTGGGTTGGGTTGCTCAGCTGGAGGCTGTTGCCGGGAAACCGGGCGTGAGCTGGAAGGTGACAGAGCTAAGAGGCGGAACAAAAGAGAAGGGAAGAGGTATAACATAAGTGATTCATTCCCACAGTGCAACATAGAGCAGGGCTTTCTATAACCAAATATTATTTACTATTATTAAATCACTTTGAAAGTTAATATCATGCTGTCAAAAGAGGAGTTTAGCATAATGTTGATTATTAACTAAACAAACTTGGGCTATAACAATAATTTACATACTGATTATATATAAACAATATTTATAAATAAGCATTTACCGAAGATGTTTTGAAAAATGCAAACAAAAGCCTAAGGAGTGTCAGCCATTGGTGTAGTTTTTAGTCTGAAGTATCTTCAGTGAAAGTTCTTTACTTCCTGATCTGAATTCACTTGAACAGATATACTGTACCATTTTTTTGGTATTTTCCCTCCATTGAATCAATGTCTATCTCGCCATCCATCTGTTGTATTATTATCTCATGTTTGATGATAGGTTGATTGAATGAATGGTCAATTAGGATACCCTGTGGAGCACACAGTCATACTGGAATAACGGGACGGAACATATAGGCATAGAAATGTACGTTTGCTCTATCAACTCTATCTCAAATCACCCCAGGTGTTTTTTAGGATAAAAATAACATGTACAGCAGATCAAGTTACACTTACCTTCTCTCTACTTCTGTTCTCTTCATTAGCCGCTGTATTGCTTAGCACAGCGCACTCATTTCGAGAAGGAACTTTTCCAGCCCCTAGTTGATCTTGATTTTCTAGTAACAGAATCATGCCATTGTTATTAGTTTCACAACATGATAATAGCTGCATTTAGTTTGGGTATGTGCGGCTACATGACACTCACCAATTTTTAGTGGCAACACAGTGTAGCTGTGTCCAGATTTAAGGGACGAACGCCCCTCTTTCAACGTTAGCGCAGTCAGTTTTCCCTGCAAAATATTGTCGACGTTTTTTCTCCGTGTTTCTCCTACTAGTTCCAACCGTAGAAAAGCTGCGTATTCGTCTACCAATTTGGTAATCTCTGCCACAGCGGTATTGGCTAACATCTCCATTATGGAAGACAGCCGAGAGTGAAGATCGACCAATTCTGACATTTGCAAGGTTACTTTCTTATAAAAAAAACAACCAAAAAAAAACGATATTGGCGTAAGCAACCGTATCTTTGAAATACCTAATTAATAACCATTATCCTAATTTTAAGGACAATGTATGTGTTGTTTTTGCCTAGTCTCCATGCAAATACCGTGTTGTTGTTGTTGTTGTTGTTCGTCTTCTTCTTCTTTACATTTTTATTGGCGGTTGAAACCAACTTTTGGAACATCAACGCCACCTATTGAACCGGAGTATGGATCGGAAAGGTAACGCTTAATTCTTCTTTTAAACCCTGTCTCGTAACTAAACAAAACCTATACCTTACATCTTCCACTGAATTATTAAGCATAGTCTCTAAATTGGATTTCTTCATTCCTTTTTGTTGCATTTTCTCCCTGTAGTCTTTACCTGTTGAGATTGAGACTCGCTTAAAACATTTCCTTGGGATTTTCACATTTCATAAATTTC
The DNA here is from genome assembly GCA_036023535.2 of Galaxias brevipinnis. NCBI lineage: Eukaryota > Metazoa > Chordata > Actinopteri > Galaxiiformes > Galaxiidae > Galaxias > Galaxias brevipinnis. Next base: position 8,986 of record JAVQIZ010229727.1, on the reverse strand, counting down.
CATGCTTGCCTATAATATGCAATACTGAATTCAATCCTGTATATCGAAGTCTTAGCTTGCGTAATATTGTCTCCTCTCTTCTACCTGTCTTCAAGTTCGAATCCTTTTTTTTGTCCGTTGGGACTTTACCGTAATTAAAAGCACATTGCGCAAATGTGTTTCATTGCACCTTGCATATGGAAAAAATAAGGATTGAAGGGCATGACTTGTAACAACAAGTGATAATTAATTAGGATGGCTAAGAAGTTAGGCTCCTTTAAGTCCATCCTTTTCCAAAGAAGACTTTACACTTGTTTCAACATGCAAGAAAAAAACAGTCGATCTAGTTTGTTTCCCAATTTTATTTTGATCCTGTTTTGACAATTGCTTCCGGCCCAGAGATCTAATTTGCACAGTAGTGGAGCAGCACAACGTAGTGGAGCAGCACAATGTATACAATCGTACATTCCATTTTATTTAGGCCCAAAGCCTAAGCCAAGTTTTAACCCTGGTCAGTCATTTCCTGTTCACTCTGCCTCTGATTGGCCAGTCTCCTGCAGTGGAGGTAGATGTGGATAGGGTGGTTGAAGGTGAGACTAAGAAGGGTCACACCCACATATACCTGAAGACAGGAGACTTTTAGACGGAATGCACATATGAATGAAAAAATTTGAGTAGAAAATACATTTACAATAATATTACTAAGGTAAATGAATAATTCATGGTATTTATGTACCTTTTTAGCTATCGTGCTGACTTACAATGGGAAATGGATAGTTGGTTAGAATATACAACATAAAATATAAGCGCCAACTGTTATCATTCCGCTCATTTACTCAGCCACATTGCACTTAAAAAGAGAAGTTTTACAACCAAACCTGATGGAGAGACATAATCACCTGTCTCCTGTAAGCCACAAAGCGCTCTTCTCGACCAGGCGTTTTCACTGGCAAATAAAGTTTTAGTGTGTATTTATGCTGCTATTTACTTTCAGCTTGGAGCCCTGATAGACCCTGCTGATGTAGCAACTGTGTGATACCACCCCCCCCACCCCCCCACCCCCGTGCAGGAGGGGGGCCTGGACCAGCAGCACCACAGCCGAGATGGACGACATGAGACCGGACACCTTCCTACCGTGACAGCCTGGGAAACTGGGGGACGGAGAGGAGGAGAGGGGTAAGGAGAAAGAGAAGGTGAGGGACACAGAGGGTGAAAAGGTTAATCAAGGAGGTAACGTGATAGACTGTTCATCTGCTCTATTGGTTGGACCTCCAGCGCTGTCCTTTTCTCACCCATGTGCCCCTCTCACACTTTCACTCTGTCCGTCCGTCACTTTATCACTCTGTCTGCCCCCTCCTCTTTCTTCAACTTTCTCCCCATTTCTCCCTCTTCCTCTCCAGCAGCTCTCCTCTCTGTCTCTTCTTCTGCTCCGCTTCCTCTCTTCTTCTAGTCATCATCATCTCTCTCTATCTACCCTCTTTCTCTCTCTCTCTCTCTCTCTCTCTCTCTCTGACGAAGGCTTGGTGTCCGTGGTAGATGAAGGCCCTGTTGACCACCTGCAGAGGTACTGTAAAGGGAGGAGAGGTAAGGTGAAGCACACGCAGAACAAGAAACACTGGAGCGACGTCAGGAAGAGAGAGAGAGAGAGAGAGAGAGAGAGACGTGCACTTCAGGTCAACGTCCTGCTTCTTTTCTCCTAAAAGAAAGAAAGAAAGAAAGAAAGAAAGAAATTAGTAATCGTTAGGAACAAAATGTATGTAAATGTTAAGGGTCATTGTGGCAGCTGGATCTCTCTCCATGTGTCTCTCTGCGTCTCTTAACCACTGACCTGGAGCCAGAGGCTTGCCCTTGTGTCGGTCCATGACGAGGCCATTCCAGGGAGCACAGAGGACTCCACACAGCTGGATGAAGGCAAACGCATTGGTGTTCTCCCTCACTGGAGGAAGGGAGGAAGGAGAGGAAGGTAGGAAAGATAAAAGGAGGGACTAAAAGTGGTGTGAGAGAGAGTTATAAACACGAGGTATGAGGCGCCCGGCGTCTTAGCGACAGGCTGGTCGCCGTGGGCCAGGTGTGTGAGCGTGGGGGTTCACCGTGACGATGAACAGGATGTGACAGAACAGGAGGATGGCTACCCACACCAGGTTCCACAGGAAGAACCAGGACAAGACACGGCTCTGGAAGCTCATCACTGCAACTTGGTTCACTGGAACACAACCGAAGGGATGTGATGTTAAATGTCTATGGAAAAGGAACACTGTTCCTCAAAGACTTGCTTTTTCATCACTTGTTACATTTCTAGGAGTTATTGCATGTGTGTCCGCGTGTGAGAGATAAACGGACACTTTTTTTTTTGGTGCACGTAATCAAATAACACAGCAAATGAGACTACTCATTCAGCTGACATAGATAATAGTTTCTGTTGAAGGAAATGGTTCAGGAAGAGTTATTTTAGCCTGCCAAACAGCCTTCGGCACGTAAATGCTCTTCAGATATTTATCCAGAAAGGTATCATTTTGAAAACACCATTCACCTTCATATGGGACAGATTTGTCCTGCATAGAGAAACCGCCATCCTCCTCTTTCACGCCATCCCCAGTATAGTTTATATTTTCCACTCCCTCTGTTTGCATTTCTTCCTTCCCTCTCTCCTTTTGTCTGGATTTCACACAGCTACTGCAGCGAAACCCTTTTTCCATAGAGAGAGAGAGAGATATGTAAGTAAGAAGCACAAACGAACACTTTGGTTACCACGGCAAAGGGCAGTTGTGGAGCATCATGAGCACAATGGGAGATGTAGTTTTTATGCCACTGTGATAGAGTTATCTGACCCGTATGTGTAGTCATTGGGGCGTGGGTAGGGAATGTGGTCTTTTGGCATAAGGAACAGCGTCCGTGTGAGGTGGGTGATACTGCAGACAGTCAGGCTGTGAAAAGAAGAACGGAGGGACGTCCCTCTTTCATGAAGAACCTAGTAAGAATATAGAAAACCACAGCATTCATTTGAATGTTTGTCAATAACAACAAAGGTATTATTACCTTTATGATCAAGAAAATGGTGGCTGAGGAGTCAAAAGCTCTGGCATAGAATATTTTGACGGTGGAACGGTGTGCTTCAAACAGGTTCCCTACCTAAATACACACGGACACACACATGACTAAAACTACTCCACAGCAGCCATTGTTTAAACAGTCTGACTCTCGAGACTATTGATTTTAACATGCATCTTCACTGTACACATTCTTATTCTATGTTCAAATTTTAACACAGTTTGAGTTGCCATACACACACCTGAGCGTTGGTAGTTTGATACAACGTTCCTGCAGTGATCAGACATGACATGGTGGGTATTCTAAAATCTGCTAACCCCGTAGGCAAGAAAAAGTGACTTAAATTTCACATACTGTATAACACAACTATATGATATAAATACAAAGGTCAAAGGTTAAGAAAGCATGGTATGTCTTTGCTGAAAGATTATCTGCTAGAGTGAACGGAAAGTATAAATGAAGGACCTGAGGTTGATATGACAACAAGTAGCGTTCCACTGGCATACAGAAATCTGCAAAACAAACAAAGGTTTTCCAGGAGGAGATCGACTAACTTAGCACTCTGATCCGAGATCAAGGAACTCTCTCAATTGTGTCTCAATCACAGTGGCATTAAAGATGGGGAGTCTAGTGTGAACTCCGGACTCTATGGTTAGGACTTTGAGGGGGAGTCTAGGGTGTGTGCAGGAGAACTCAGGACTCTATGGTTAGGACTTTGAGGAGGAGTCTAGGGTGCGTGTAGGAGAACTCAGGACTCTATGGTTAGGACTTTGAGGGGAGTCTAGGGTGCGTGTAGGAGAACTCAGGACTATGGTTAGGACTTTGAGGAGGAGTCTAGTGTGTGTGTAGGAGAACTCAGGACTCTATGATTAGGACTTTGAGGAGGAGTCTAGTGTGTGTGTAGGAGAACTCAGGACTCTATGGGTGGGATGCTGAGGGGGAGTCTAGGGTGTGTGTAGGAGAACTCAGGGCTCTATGGTTGGGATTCTGAGGGGGATTCTAGGATGCTTGTAGGAGAACTCAGGAGTCTAAGGTTAGGACTTTGAGGAGGATTCTAGGGGAGAATTTGAAGGGGAAGTCTGAGAGGGAGTCTAGAGAAAATTCTAAGGGGGAGAATGAGAGCAGATCACATTCTGTAGGAGAGTTCCTACTGAACGTTACTGTACAAACAGTGTCAGGATTATAAATAACTTTTAGACATTTTTATAGTTTTTCCACTTTCCAGCCAATGGCAACAAATAAGTATGCTACAGACACAGTATCGTAAAGTCAATCACATAAAATAAGCCATTTCATGGAAACTTTCAACTTTTGATCCCATGAGTACATTCATTAATAGGATAAAACACTCATGTTACAACCTGATTCCCTATAAAGAATAAATACTTAGAACCCAGGTGAGAAGTGGCTCCAGTTTGCTGGCACGGTTACTCAGCAGGTTCTACTCACATGGCCAGCAGCCTGGTTACCATGGTTCCGCAAAGGTCAAACAGAATGCCCAGAGGAGAACTCAGGAAGTTCATGGTGAAGGAGGCGATGGTGAAAACCAGAGAGAAACGCTCATCCTGACTGCTACAGTCTGGGAGAGGAGAGGAGTGAGAGAGAGAGACAGAGAGATAAATAGCAAAGAGAGAGAGAGAGAGGGGGGGGGGGGGCACAGTTAAATAGACAGAGGTTATGAAAGAACTATCCAGATTTCCTTAATTACTGAACATACTATGCAACCAGACAGACAGACAGAAATAAAGTCAAACAGGTAGAGAGACAGACAGAAAGACAGTCAGTCTGGTATGCAGACAAACTGTGTTCTTCAGAAGCAGAAGACCCTCCTGAGCTGTTTTCATTTAGAACTCACTTCACTGTTTCAGCCTTCACCTGACTTCTCCGTTCCTCTCAACTCTCCCTCTGTGTGGAAGGAGGCTAGGGCCAGCTGATCCGTGGAGCGATTCAGTTGAACTGAAACCTCCTGTCCTCTGTAGCTTTCGACCTCTCTGTGAGATTGTCACTGGTAACATCCTGAATGCAAGGAGAGAAAAGAGAGATTAAACAGAGCGGTTCGTGCTGCACTGATTAGCAAGCTGTGCTTGCTCACCCTCAGTAGTGATTGTGTTTAGGGTTTGTGTAAGTATGGTTCTGTTGTTTTTCATGCTTTTAACCTCAAATCTAAAACTGCTTGGTTAACACAAAAACAAATTGGTGATGATTAAGATGATAGTGATGGTGAGGATGATGATTTACTCACAAGTTTCTCTGGATCAGTCGAAGCGCTACAAGCTTCATTTATATACACATTACTATTATACCAACATCCCCGAGGGGAGGGGTCAGTTTTTGTGGATAAATCACAATTGCTTACTGGTCCACGTCAAGTTACTCCTGAAGATGCAACTAAATCCCTGTTAGGACGGTGGGTGGCAGTATTGAGCAAATGAAGTAATACAGTAATAATAGTAATATAGCTATTCATGTTATCTATTGACGCTGAATTAGTAAATAATCAATAAATAGTGTCAGTCTTCCAAAAACAAATTAGGAGTGATTTTGGCAATCACTCTTTGGAATACAGCTCCATTAGGCCTATACAATACCCTGATAGGAAATCGAAAGTAGCCTATTTTTTATAGACGTTGAAGTGACTTAAACATTATTATTTTTTTATTTGACTGAAACCTTTCTGCGTTCACTTTCTAAGCCCTGTAGATATAGGCTCTAATTTACAAAGTAAATGGGCCAGGTACCAGAAGAGCCAATAAATATATATTTAGATATCATCCAATAAGTAGCTAAGAAAAATTTTTTGATTTGTCAGAACACAAATGTTGTCTGATGTAATAATCTAATCAATGTAGCTGATTAAATACATAATAACGTATCATGTTTTAAATTCACATTGCGCATGCAAAACAAAAAACATGTATTACGGTACCCCCCACACGTAGACACACACACACGCACGCACGCATCGGGAAGAGACGTTCAGGACTGGCTACCGAAGTGGGAAGGAATAAACGAGGGGAAAGATTGGACAAGACGTGGAAGCCAGAAAACTATCCTAGGTGGGTGTTTCGTAGTATTCCAGTTGAATGGGTGGCTGTTTGCCAACTATTTAGGTGGTTAACGTTTAAAGTGTCAATACCATTCCCTAACCGAACCTCGGCTTGCTGTTGCCGAGCCCAAATCCAATTGGTCACGAAATAACGCCCTGGATCGGAATTGCAGGGGCAAACCACCATAGTCTGCGTTGACGGTGTGTTTCGAGGGCTCGAGGCTAGCTCTTTAGGCCAAGCAAAGCGATAGGTGTGGACGTACATGAAAGATAGGAGCAATATCCTGACATCATTTGGTAACTACTAACCTAACTTTTTCATCTATCCTGCTTGATTAATTAGAATTTAGGATATTAGACAAATTAGAGAGTTGTATATTAGTGAACTGAACCATTGTTGTTGTTAGCATGCTAATGCAAGCATGCTAGCTAGCATCGCTGTCTATATCGTACGAGACGTGATCTCTGGGCGTATCGCTGCACACAGATGCACGCAGCCCCCATGAAACTTGGAAAATATCGTATACTGCATTAGCTGGCTACAGCCTTTTTAGTTTACAAACACACTGTCTTTTAGAGAATTACAATACAATATTGGCTAAGCGCTAACGTCTTATTTTATTCACGAAATCCCTGGAAGTAATTTAAATAAATCAAAGAAAGTTTCGTGAGGCACCTGCTTTAGGGATTCCAGGTGAGGCAATACATTCTGTACACTATTTGAGCGTGCTTAAGTTGTTTTAGTCGTGTGCGTTAGATGACCTTATATACTTTATACAGGCTTTGTGCACTCGTAGAAATAATTTCAGTAATTCTTCGAATTGCAAATTAGTGTAACTTGGCTTTCCGAAGGGACATTGGAGCCCTGCCCAAGGTGAGCTCACGCGGAAGTGTCTGTCTCAACCCGCCTGAATCACGTATGAGTCAAAGTCCATTCTCGTCTTGCTAATCAGTTTTTACCGTGACATAGCGTACGACTGGTTCTTTACCAGGTACTTCCAAGTTTGGACATATTGCTTGGATAGAAAGTTGCCCCACCTCCGATGCCTAGATTTTTTTGTCTGTGTTGGTTAAAGTAGCTTATTTAATTTAATCCATCTCATTCAAATCAGTTTTTTTTTTTGAGGAAACATTTTTTTATTTTTAAATTAAGAAATACAACAACACAGAATAGTTGTAGCCTACAATGTTTTTTAGTTTTTTTTGTAGCCTACTTTGGTCAGTCAGTGCCTCAAAGACAGGCCAATCTCATTACAAACTCAACAAATGTTTAAGAACTTCCTATCATCTGACCATGAAATAGAAACTCCTATGATGTTTTGACTGTCTTTTTGATGTTGAAAAATTGGAACAAGAGAGAGAGAACAGAACCTGTTGGGTCAGTCTTGCTGTAGGTGTGGCTGAGAGGAAAGCAAGCAAGCAGGCAGACAGTCGGGCACACAGGCTGTGTGCTGACTTGTTGCGCCATTATTCACAGAAGACTCACACTGCCACCTCTTACACATTCTAAATAGTAGTAGTGGTCTGTAGTCGAAAAGATTTGGACTGTAGTTTAGAAATTAGCTTGCACTTTGTTTTGAAAAGCATAATTGTATATTGTCAACCCAGAAAACCCATAAAAACACATCATAATGTCACAAATGAACGTTGCTTTTAGCACACATCTAGATTAATTGGGTGTATTTATTATAACCATCTGAATGAATATCTGTCTATTTTTGCTGCTATCATAGTCCACTTTGGGTCGGCTGCCTTCTTTGAACAGAGGCAGTGCCACAAACGACAGAACAACAAAGGCAAGTTGCTACACGCTTTATTTCTGCGTGAGAAATAACAGCAGCCCGTATGACCCGGATCACCTCGGCTGTACCTTCTAAGGGGGCCGTAACGTTCATTCGTTCGAACAGCTTTTGGACCTCGTTCTGTAGTACTAGCGTGCTCTTTGACAATGTCCTAGCTGCAGCCTGTGGCGTGGTTGCCTGTTGTGTAGCCAGGGGTATCAATTTTAAACATGTAATAACGGGCTTTCAGGCAGGGTGTGTCCCTTACACACACGGAAGCGTTTGGTTTTGTGCTGGCTCCACCTTCTCCTCCCCCCTCTCTTCCTCTGTCCCCTGGTTGTTCCACCTGCAGCCCAGGTTGTTTATTTTTGAACTGCCCTGTTTTTTCCCTCTGTTTCAGTTTGAAAACAGAAGGAAAGGGAGGCTGGCTGTGTGCACCTTGCTGAAAAGAGAGATTCTCTCTGTGGTTTCTTTAATGAGGGAAAAACAGGAGGGCCTATGTGATGGTTACAGATCATCTTTTATCAAAGGGATTTTTTTTTTTTCGTCATCGATGAGGCATTCCAGCTTTTTGAACACTAAGCCATTCCCTTTATTCTTTCATGTTGCAACTATTAGTGATGTGAATACAGGCCTATTCCCAAGACAAGTGTCTTCTGCAGTGTGCAGTAAAGCACATTTAATGTTTCTAATGTTAAAAGTTTTCTGTGGTAGGATGTTTAAAAACATCTTTCAAAGTCTTTGCTTTGCATATAGAGGAATGTTTTCATTTGCCTTTTCTTAGGAAATGCGCTGTCTTTGCTTTGCATAAAGGCTTCTGCTGAAAAAATCACTGCAATCTAATGCATTGTAAAGTGCAGCGCCTGTGTGATTTGTCAGTTTCAGGGTCTGTTCTCCCTTCAGAGAGACCATAGGTTGATCCAACTTTAAACTCGCTGTCACTGACAGGCAGTACGTTGCCCTTCCACTTTGACCAGGGTCTGAAAATAACCAGTCTCCCTCTTCCAGCTCCATGCTGCACTGTGGAAAACTCTGCAAAAGTCCCACTTAAAAGTCCCTCTTCTTAGTGTGTGTGTGTGTGTGTGTGTGTGTGTGTGTGTGTGTGTGTGTGTGTGTGTGTGTGTGTGTGTGT
>JAVQIZ010229701.1:0-43527 GCA_036023535.2 Galaxias brevipinnis | reverse complement strand
TGTGTGTGTGTGTGTGTGTGTGTGTGTGTGTGTGTGTGTGTGTGTGTGTGTGTGTGTGTGTGTGTGTGTGGTAGGTAAAGAGAGGTATATGTGCTTGCTTGTTTTAAATTCTGGGCACTGACAGCAGCTGCAGTGTTAGCAGCCCCAGCAGCGTTCTACACAGTCCGCTATGCACAGCACAACAGGAAAGGCTGTACTACACTCCTAGTGGACGAGCTGTGTAATGGTTGAGCAGTAAAAAAAAGGGTCATATAACAATTTATGTCATATTCAATGTAACCAATTAGATGGTAAGAAACTAGGTTATTTGGGGCCGAAGGGAAATCAAGGGTACTTTGATCATAACTCATAGTATAACTGATTGTGTACCTTTTTTTAATAATATATGAATAACTCTGTCGTTTCTTAGGCCATAGGCAATGCCAAAACCACCAGGAACGACAATAGCAGTCGCTTTGGAAAGTATATTGAGATTGGCTTCGACAACCGGTTTCGCATCATCGGAGCCAACATGAGGACTTATCTTCTGGAGAAATCAAGAGTGGTTTTTCAGGTGAGCAACTGAATGACACTACACAAACAAACCCCCCCCCCACACACACACACACACACACAGTGTTCAAACAATCACGAGCAACAACAACAGAGAAGAATGCCATAGTAGACGTATGATGCTTGGGTCAAAAGCTCCATGTGAGGGATCTTGGAATGTTCATCTCAATAAAGAAGTGTGCCAGCCATGGCAATCATGGCAGTCAGTCAGACAACTGGCCCGATGTGCTGGGTCAAGCTGTGGGATATCATATGCTTGTCTGACTGAAACCCTTGCCAATATCAGGCCCTATTTAGACCGCTGTGGAAAATGTTGGTTTTTGCCTGGGAACTCCAACACTCACTCCTCAGTGAGAGAAGAGAGAGGTTTCTGTGTTCCCTGTCTGAGGGAGACCCCACCCAGCTCACTGGCGGGGGTTTAACTAGCGGTGGTGCCGTTTCGGTAGCCCTTGCATGAAAGGAAATATGCGGCAATAACTTCCCTGTCCACACAAAAGAAGAAGTGAAGGCAGGGTAAACCTGTCATTTCACAAGGCCTCCCTGAACCACTTTACATCATTTATTAGTTCTCCTGCTGCTTCTTGCTCTTCTCCTTTACGTGAATTCTATTGGTTGTCTTAGTGTGGGTTGGGTGTGCGTTGTTGTGCTTCAGGGTCCATAGGTTAAGATAGGAGAATATCACTACTCTCTGACGCTGTTAACTCCGATTCAGACTAAAACGTACCCAAGCAGCTGTAATATTAGCCACCATGTTGCCATTTGCCTGCAGGTTTTAGTCTTCCGTTTTAAAATTGTGTTTTGGTTTTATTTGGCTTTTGGTTTTCTTCCTTTTTCTTTTGTGTGCTTGTGTCCTGTCCTGATAACCGTTCACCAAAGCAAATGGTAAACACAGGCATTCTCTCTATCCTTCGTTTCAACGCGCTGGTTCCTAGCTTCCATTCCCGTCGGTTCTTTGTGGTGTTGGTTTCTCAAAGCGTATTGGGACTGGAGGCTTGTTGTGTTGGAGGGGTTATAGTGTTGTCAGGTGGTATCCTCCCGCCATCACACATGGCTCTTCATCTGAGTTTGGTGTGTATTGACACGTGTGGGGGGAGCCGGTAGCTCATGCGCTAGCTACTAGGCAACAAGGGTGGAATAGTTTGCACAGTGCACCTGTCATGGAAGCACGCTCACTCACACACACACAGGCCCGGAATGTTGAATGTGCACACACCACATTCCTAACAAGTCCTACCTTCTGCAGTACCCAAGCAAGACCGTTGGGAATGAATGCATGCAAATGTTTGTTGTTTGAATCCATAAGCCAAGCCACTGTGTGAGGTGGACTTCTTTTTCTATTGTCCTGCAGGCGGATGAGGAGAGGAATTACCATATATTCTACCAACTGTGTGCCTCTGCTCATCTACCTGAGCTCAAAGCCCTACAGCTTAGTGAGTTTTCTTTTTACGAACCGACAAGCACACACACACACACGCGCACACACACACACACACACACAAGGTGTAAATTTGTCTCTAATTTGAACATACCATTCGTTTTCAGTGGGCAGTCAGGCCCCTTCTGTGTCACTGCTGATGAGTACACTCCCACAGAGAACACACACCTGTTCATCTTCACACACTTGCGCACACACACATAATCAAACACACACACACACACACACACTGACACACTGACTGCTGGCACTGTACCTTCCAGGCACACTGCTGGCATTCACACTCTCTTTCCCTCTTGCACACAAAACACATTACAGTGCCACTCTGTCATTCCTTCCTGCTGACTTCCTAGCCAGCCACACTCAATAAATGGAGGGGTTGTCACACCAATAGCCGGGCCTGGTTGCTGAGCAACCCGCTGTGGTTGCCTTAATCTAGTAAAGGGCTGATTTTGTTGTGTCAGACTAAGCTTACTCTGTTGCAGAAGTGTGTATGTATGTCCATTACTGGGTTTGATGAACCCTAACCCCCCAAAAATATAGTTTTCATTAGACATAAAACATGATGAACAAACAGAACTGAAAGAAAAGATTCCTTTTAATGTTCACGTTAATTTAATCTGGGTTTTGTTGATCATTTAAAATGGCCCCTTGCCCCAGAGCAGACGTCTGGTCATCTGTCACAGCAAACACCCCATACTCCCTCAGCCTAACCCTAACCCTTTGTGTGTGTGTGGATGATTTCCTCCACCCTGTCATCCAGGCAAGGCAGATGAGTTCCACTTCACCAATCAGGGACGGAGCCCCGTCATCGATGGAGTGGACGACACCAAGGAGCTCAGCACCACGCGCCATGCCTTCACTCTGCTGGGTAACACACGCACACACACACACACACACCAATCTACTGTAGTACCAACTAGCAGACACTGTGCCATCAACCCCGGATTACCCAGTCAGTTGCTCCTTGTGGAGCAGAAGGTCTCGATGCCACTGCTGTGTAATAGTCAGTTGATTGTCTCGTGTTTTGCTCCCAACAATCAGTGATTTGTTTGCGGGCTGTAGTTTAGTTTTGGCTATGGTGGGAATGAGGTCCCCCCCCGGTCATTCACATCTGCTCCGTTCCGGATGATTTAACTTGTGTTGTGTTATATCCTTTGGCAGGCATCAATGAGTCCTATCAGATGGGGCTGTTCCAGGTACTTGCTGCTATCCTCCATCTTGGCAACGTGCAGATCAAGGATCGAGATTCGGACAGCAGCGTCATAGCGGTGAGGAGCGTCCTCCAAAGAGATCAAGCCAAAGAAGAGCCCCTTTCAAACGAAACCTCTGTTGGTTCACTGTGCCGACAGAGACTATTGTTGAAGCAGATTTTAATCCCCACAAACCACTAGAGTTTATTTGGGATTGAGTGGGAAAAAGTGTGCTTACTTGGAACCTTTCAGGGCTTAATTTGGTGTCATGTTATTTGTGTTTCATAATATTCCCTCCCTTTCTCTCTCTTTCTTTATCTCTCTCTATTTGTCTCTTGCAGCCCAACAACCACCATCTGATGGCGTTCTGTGAGCTGGTGGGCGTGGCCTACCAGGACATGTCTCATTGGCTGTGCCATAAGAAGCTGAAAACGGCCACGGAGACCTACATCAAGACGGTCCCCCGTCTCCAGGCAACCAACGCTCGCGACGCGCTGGCCAAGCACATCTACGCCAAGCTGTTCAACTGGATAGTGGAGCACGTCAACAAGGCCCTGCACACTAACATCAAGCAGCACTCCTTCATTGGGGTCCTCGACATCTATGGGTGTGTGTGTGTGCGTGTTTTGATGGACGGCTCCTTAGTGTCAGATTACTTGTTTCTGAGTAGTCGTTTACCTCTCCTATCCCTCCCTTCCTTTCCTCCTTCCTTTTTGGCTTCCGCTCCTATCCTCCTCCCTGCCTTGGCTCCTTCCAGGTTTGAGACGTTTGAGATCAACAGCTTTGAACAGTTTTGCATCAACTACGCCAATGAGAAGCTCCAGCAGCAATTTAACATGGTGAGAAGCAGTAATCTAAATGGATCCCATGGATCTCTCAGGTTTGGAGAGCACTATCACTGGGGCTGCTCTACTGGCTGGCCTACCTGTTCTATCCCTGGGAACGCACGGCTAACCCCCGTGTCCTTTGTGTGTCTGTGTGTGTGTATGGCCGTCCGCCCCTGTGCAGCACGTCTTCAAGCTGGAGCAGGAGGAGTACATGAAGGAGCAGATCCCCTGGACCCTGATAGACTTCTATGACAACCAGCCCTGTATCAACCTCATCGAGGCCAAGATGGGCATACTGGACCTGCTGGACGAAGAGTGCAAGGTTGGCCCACTAGAAGCGATTCCAGAGTTTAACATGTACCACCATGCACCGCCATTTTCTGATGTCTTCTTGCCTTTCTTTTGTTTTCCTTGATTGTGTTTTTATGTTCTTGTACCACTGAATGTCATTGTATGCAGCCAAGTGCTGTTAGTTTGATTGCCATTCAAGCTGTTTAACTGTAAACTACTTTCAACAGTTAGCATGACTTTGCACATTCCATGAAAGGGACTTAAAACAATACATGTAGGTTTCTTTTTTTAAATTGAACAACTTTGCGTGTCACTTGGACATCCCACTGATCATTGGGTCTCTTGTTCAGTTGGTTGAGAAGCCAGATAAGTCCTCTGTGTCCCCCTAACAATGATTTTGGTTAAAACATTAACAAAGGTCAATATATGTTTTCATGTGTAAACATAGAGCACGTCAGTATTTGCCCAATAAGGAGAAATAGCTGTTGATATGCAATGTGTGTTGTTGTGGACCAGATGCCTAAAGGTTCAGATGACTCGTGGGCCCAGAAGCTGTATAACACCCACCTGAAGACCTGCTCTCTGTTTGAGAAGCCTCGCATGTCCAACAAGGCCTTCATCATCCAACACTTTGCTGACAAGGTACGTAGCTGTGTGTGTGTGTGTGTGTGTGTGTGTGTGTGTGTGTGTGTGTGTGAGACACATATGTCGATAATATCAGTCAACCAAAGTTACTATAGGGGACATCAGTATGAGAGCGCCTCACCCCTAAGTGTACGTGTTGTGCATGCCGTTCCAGGTGGAGTACCAATGCGATGGCTTCTTGGAGAAAAACAAGGACACAGTGAACGCAGAGCAAATCAGTGTGCTTAAGGCCAGCAAGGTTTGTGCTCCATCACTCAACCACACACACACACACTACATATACCCATTGGTCGTATCACCAGGGTCCACATGACTGTCATCTAACACCCCAAAACAGTTTGCCTGTTGGATTCAATGAGGTGTCTTGATGGCAGTCGTTTAGTGTGGGATTTTTTTTTCTTTCTGATGGGAGTGACCTTTGACAGGGAAACACGATCATCACAGAGGTCAGGGCTGTAGTGCCCTCTGTTGGGCATAGAGGAGGGCGTAAGACGATGACTAAGACGGCAGACTGCGACCCAGTTGGTTCTGACAGCAGAGTGAGAAGAGTTTGCACGGGGTTGTTAAATTGATAGCGTTAATTGTGGCTTAGCAGGGTGCATTCTACACCATACTCCGTCTGCACACTGTTACGAAATACTGGAATTGTGGTAATGTCGTCAGCCAATTATCTCAATCTCTGAGGCAGTCACTCTTTTTTGTAGCGTTATTAGCACATCTAGTCACATGCCGTTACGCACACACGGATAGACATACAGACACCAACACACACATACACACACAGTCACACACACATTGTGAGCTACCAGATGGGTAGCTTGTTTTAAGTGTTTTGATCTTTGTGTAGGATCAGTTCCATAATACTTTGGGGAAAGGAGCTTAGGTCTTTAAATCCTGCTCAGTTGTTTTGATTCCGCTAACAAACCAGGCAGAAAAACACATGGTCCTGTAACCATTGTACAGTGTATGCTAGTCCACAATTTCACACTGCACTCTGAATGATATGGAGTAGACTGTACTTTAACCCTTACACGAACAGAAAACATCCTAACTGGAACACACACACACACACACATACACACACACACTCCTATAAAATACCCATTATCATCAAAGAAGCATTTATGGCCGCATGGTCTCCGGGGGAATTAGTGAGACTAATATAAATGAGCTTATAAATGAGCTAATTGAATGGACCTCTAGAAAATAGGCTCTGGGTATGTTGGAATCTCTTCGCATCTTGTGCCAGTCAATAAGATGCACCTATCATCATCATCGTCATGTTTCCATGTTGCTGGTATGGTGTAAGTATGGTGAAAGTTTGGTCAGTGGAAATGCAGCTAAACCATTTTCAAAATGCTCTTCCCATATCACGTCATTCCTGCATCAGTGGTTATAGTAGACTGCAGATGGGACCTTTTTTTCTGTTTTGATTTGTAATGGAGATTTGTGTTTATGATTTTGAGTATTCTTTCCCTTCATGTGATTGTGTTGTGTTTCCACCTGTTGTCCATGTATGTTTGTCCCATCATGACAACCCTTCCCCCCAGAAGAAGGTAAACACAAGCATTCATCCAATGCTGCCCTCGAGCTCTAGTTCTGTTCTCCTCTGCTCTGGGGGGAGGGTCCTTTCTTAGCCTCTCGACACCTTTTCTGGCCTCAAATCCGTCTAATGGCACTGAGAGAGAGTGGTTGAGACTGCTTGCATGGGGACTCGGGGCCGTGGATACACTTTTTCGTGGTGCGGTGTGGTGTGTGTGTGTGTGTGTGTGTGTGTGTGTGTGTGTGTGTTGGGGAGTGAGAGGGATGGAGAGATTCGGCTTGTAGTGGCTGTGGCCCTACTTTCCGGGGGCAGAGAGAGAAGCAGCATGGCCGCGCTCTGAGCCCAGCTGGAGTACTGCACCAAGAGGGCAACATCTGGGGGATCACTTCACCCTCTCGTTATATGGCTATATGGCATGTATGCTCCGTCTCCACTGTGAACTGCTTTGCATCAAAGCATCAACAGTGCCAGATTTCATACATTATGAAAAGCATGTGATACTATAATTCCATATACAGCTATTAACATATATGACCGTCATATATGATACAACTCTTATAACCTTTTAGTTACTATTCTATTGACTGACTAATATTAACAATACTACACTTATATCAACCAACATCCTAACCACTTTTAAAAGCAGCGAACCGCAACTTTTTAACTGCCGTTATCTCCTTTTAAAGAATATTCATACAAATATTTAAAGTGTTTGTGGAGAATAAGGATTAGGGCTTTCCTCTTTCTGATTAGTATACAGCACATTGTAAAGACTAGAATAGAGTCAGCTTTTCTCACCAGTGTGCAGCTATTATCATGCCTGATTTTTTAGGATACAACTCTAGGTCATCCTATCATCCGCTCTCCAGACCACAGACTGAAGTATGTGATCAGGTCAGCCCTCTGTGCTGTACAGACCTCTACCTGTTAGTGGCCCTCCCACCCACACGGACGGTAGCCACTAGCATTACGTGGTTCCCTCTGTGACTGACTGTTCCCTGGGCTTGTCAGTTTGACCTGCTGATAGAGCTGTTCCAGGACGAGGAGAAGGCCACCAGCCCCACGGGACAGGCCCCCGGAACTGGAGGCCGCACGCGCCTCAGTATCAAACCGGACAAGACCCGAGCTGGGGCCTCCAGCAAGGAGCACAAGAAGACCGTGGGCTGCCAGGTAGCGACTAGTGGCTCTCTGGGAAGGGAGGCTAATGTGTTGCTGTTTGTCAGCGTAAACAAAGTCACACAGCCTGTTAAACATGTGACATTATTCTGTTGTGATTTAAATGAATTCAAACTCCCATTACAAGGACTATATATAGCTGATTCTTGCGATTACAACCACAAATTCATGCTGGTCGTTGGTAGGGTAAATGTGACGGTTTCTTTCAAGATGATGTGTATTCCTCTCTCTCTGGCTCCCATAGTTCCGCAACTCTCTTCAGCTGCTGATGGAGACCTTGAACGCCACCACGCCTCACTACGTGCGCTGTATCAAACCCAACGACCTCAAGTTCCCCTTCACGTGAGTTCCCGTCCCCTCGGCTGGCAGGGCACAGAGGCGCCTGGGGTGTTGTGTTGCCGTTGACTGTGTGTTGTTTCGCGCAGGTTTGATCCCAAACGGGCCGTGCAGCAGCTCCGAGCCTGTGGTGTGTTGGAGACCATCCGCATCTCGGCCGCAGGTTTCCCGTCCAGGTAACAAACCAACCAACCAACCACTCAACCCTGACACCCACACACTGGTTTAAACACGCACGTTGTACGGACACCCAGGGTTGACTGCTCCTGCTTGCGTTTGTTTCAGGTGGACCTACCAGGAGTTCTTCAGCCGTTACCGGGTGCTGATGAAGCAGAAGGACGTCCTCCAGGACAAGAAGTTGACCTGCAAAAATGTTCTGGAGAGACTGGTGCAGGTCAGAGTCCCACAGTTCACGGGGGGGTTCTAGATAGTCCATTTCATATTTTAGAATGGTTATATAGCGTGTCTCAGGGCTTAGCTGGACTAACAACACTCTCCACTCTCAGGACCAGGACAAGTACCAGTTTGGTAAGACCAAGATCTTCTTCCGGGCAGGCCAGGTGGCCTACCTTGAAAAGCTGCGAGCGGACAAGCTCCGCGTTGCCTGCATTCGCATCCAGAAGACCATCCGTTGCTGGCTGGCCCGCAAGAAGTACCTCCGCAAACGCCACGCTGCTATCACTATCCAGAGGTTTACTCGTGGCTACCAGGCTCGATGGTGAGTGGAGTAGACACCCGTCAATCAGATCCCCCGCAGCCAATCAAATCCATGTCAGGATTTAACTCAGCCTTTTTTAGAAACTTCCATTTGAAACCCTGGTAGTGACAACGTGAGTGTGAAGTGTTCTTATTGTATCCCCCTTCCCTCCACAGCCTGGCCAAGTTCATGCGTCGCACCGGGGCCGCCACCACCATCCAGAAGTTCCAGAGGATGTACGTGGAGAGGAAGCGCTACAGACAGAAGCAGGCCGCCGCCCTGGCCATGCAGACCATCCTCAGAGCGTACATGGCCCGCCAGAAGTACCAAAGGGTAAGACACACCACCTCTCAGCCAGAAGTACCAAAGGGTAAGACACACCACCTCTCAGCAGTGAGTCGGCAGTTATTCAAATGAACCCGGGCATTAGACTGGAAGATGTCTCAGGTATGAAAGGCACGACTTGGCGAAACATCCAATCCCTCTCTCTTTCACTCTCTCTGTCACTTATGCATATACACACACACACAAACAAACACAGTGATACATGCACAGAGTTTATACTGACTTATTTGTGGGAACTAACAAGAGTCCAAGCTCCTGTTTTTATTATATTACTATATTAATTCATTTACCACATCTAAAAATGTTTGCTTGTGTGCTGTGAACAGTTTAAACTACTATTTATGTCACATGATGCTGTTGACACATTAGGGAACTGGCACACTGATCGACAGACACAGCTGCACTACTGTACCAGTCCTGCCAGCTACTCTCTCTTCCATTTTGATCTCCATCTCTCTCTCTCTCTCTCTCTCTCTCTCTCTCCTCTCTGTTCCACTTCCACTGTCATAAGTTGTCATATGCCTACTTCAGCCGCACACAATAGACTAGCTCTTATGTGTGGACTAGCTCTTATGCCCCGGAGAAAGGTCATCAGAACTCTTCCTGCCAAATGTTTTATCTAACCCACCCTCTCCGTCTCTGCTCTGCCTCCTCTGTGTGTGTGTGTGTGTGTGTGTGTGTGTGTGTAGTTGGTGCGGGAGAACAAGGCCCTGTTAATCCAGAAGCACGTGCGGGGCTGGCTGGCCCGCCAGTGGTACAAGCGCTGCCTGCGGGCCATCGTCTACCTGCAGTGCTGCGTGCGGCGGATGAGGGCCCGGCGCGAGCTCAAGAAGCTGAAGATCGAGGCACGCTCGGTGGAGCACTTCAAGAAGCTCAACATCGGCATGGAGAACAAGATCATGCAGCTGCAGAGGAAGATCGACGAGCAGGTGGGTCGGCCCGACGCGGCCCCCTGTCGCTGACCTCTCACCTCTCAGGGGGAACCCTCCCACGCAGCAATAAAGGAAGCTATCTATGTCTGTCTCCAGACGCCATCGCTCTTATACTATTTCTTCCCCTTTCCACCCTGCCGTCGCTCTCCAGAACAAGGACCACCGGGCGGTCGTGGAGCGGCTGAGCGGCCTGGAGAGCACGCACGCGGCCGAGAGCGAGCGCATGCGGGTGGAGCTGACGCGTCTGCGCGGGGCCGAGGAGGAGGCCAGGAACAACGCCAACCGTGTCACCTCGCTGCTGGAGGAGCTGGAGAGGCTGAGGAAGGATCTGAGCGCCACCCAGAAGGAAAAGAAGACCATCGAGGACTGGGCCCAGACCTACAGGAGCGAGATGGAGAAGGTCAGCGCGGGGTCACCACCGACCCCCTCACTCACTCACACACCACCCTCCTAGCTTTTCATTGGCGTCTTCTAAGGCTGCTAGCGCCGCTATCTCCTTCTCTTATTCTCTTT
This sequence comes from Galaxias brevipinnis, assembly GCA_036023535.2. Lineage (NCBI taxonomy): Eukaryota > Metazoa > Chordata > Actinopteri > Galaxiiformes > Galaxiidae > Galaxias > Galaxias brevipinnis. The sequence goes on along the minus strand of JAVQIZ010229701.1, from coordinate 33,042 downwards.
CTTTTTCTCATTATCTCTTTCTCTCTCTGTCTTTCTCTTTCTCTCTCACTCACTCGCTATCTCTCTCTCTCTCTCTCTCTCCCTCTCTCTTTCTCTCTCTGCCTTATAGGGATAGTTACACATGCTAGATGTTCTATGCTACCGTTCAGTCCACTGGGTCCCAGGAATTACTTACATACATCATATGCACATTACTTATGTATTGATCTTGGTGCCAGTGCATATAGCCAGTATGCCCTTATTTAGGACCCAAGAGAACCCATTGGAGAATGGTTACATGGTGATCATGGAGGCCAATGCCCTGGTCCAGGTGAGCGCAGGTAGACTAGTGAGTTAGTAGTACAACCGGGTTGTGTGTCTGTGTGTGTGTGTGTGTATGTGTGTGTGTGTGTGATTATGTGTGTGAGACACAGAGATTGCAGGTAGACTATACTGTAGGTACTAGATTAGATCTGTATATCAGTACTGTGGGTCAGTCACTGCATTTTATACTTTTTTCCTAAACGCTGGACGATCTTTCATTCAAATGGCATTTCAAGCATATTTTCTGTGTGTCTGTTTCTCTTGGGTGTGTGTGCGTTGTGTGTAGATGGTAGCCGAGCTGAAGGACCAGAACGGCCTCCTGAAGAGCGAGAAGGACGACCTGAACAGAATGATCAAAGACCAGAGCCAGCAGATGACCGGTATGCCGCCTCAGTCACATCAATGGCTCATACACGCCTACACACCCATCAAATAGCCCCTGGACAAATCTTAAAGATACACATGTCCAAAGATTTAGCTCGTATGATTAGCATGTCAGGTTCATTTTATTGACCTCCAATTTGTCTATCCTCTGTCCTCCTTTTCTTTTTCTCTCCCTCCCTCGCTCAGAGAAAATGGTGCGCGCCATCGCCGAGGAGACCCAGCAGCTGGAGAGCGACCTGAACGACGAGCGCTCGCGCTACCAGAACCTCCTCACAGAGCACCGCCGTCTAGAGGAGAAATACGACGACCTGAAGGAGGAGATCTCACACTCTGTGGTAACACACACACACACACACACACACACACACACACACACGTTTATTCAAAACAAAGGGTATGCTGTGAACGAAGGGGATCCATGAATTGATCAAAGTGATACCAGGTTGCTCGGTATTCCTGACCATCCACATCTCCTCCCCTGACAGAACGTCCCCAAGCCTGGCCACAGGAGAACCGACTCCACCCACAGCAGCAACGAATCAGAGTGCACCTACAACTCCGAGTTCGCCGAATCGGAAGAAGGCTCCCGCGCCGCCGAGGTAAGGCCGGAGACATTCCAAAATCCTAGCCCGTCGGTGTCATAGTGCACGCGTGACATGCCACGTTGGTTGGTTTTCTGTTCCGCCAGGATGTGACTCGTGGAATGGACACCTCCCTGACCCTCAAGCTGCAGAAACGTCTGACCGAACTAGAGCAAGAAAAGCAGTCCCTCCGCAACGAGCTGGAAAGCAAGGAGGACCAGTTCCAGCGGGCTAGAGCCAGGGTACCTCTCCCACTACGCTGTTCACTACAGCGTCACTACACTGTTGTTTTGACTACTCTCACTATAAACCAACCACTGAACTGAATGATAAGTGCACCACTAGAGCTCTGGTGTGTCGCCCCCCCCCCTTCTGTTTCACAGGATGACGTGGAGCATAAGAAGGCTCGCGGAGCAGAGCTGGAGTACGAGTCCCTCAAGGTAAAGAGAGTTAGGCTAAAGGCTGTGAGAGGGCAGTAAATCAAAGTTACAGGTCACATGTTCCTGTTTTGACATCGGCCATGTTGTCCGTCCCCCCCAGCGCCAGGAGCTAGAGTCTGAGAACAAGAAGCTCAAACACAACCTGGCCGAGATGAGGCAGAGCCTGCTGGCTAACGCAGGCACGGGGGCAGGCGCCCCGGGCTCCCCAGCCTACAAGGTGCTCCTGGACCAGTTGAACTCCTCCTGCGAGGAGCTGGATGTCCGTAAGGAGGAGGTGCTGATCCTGCGCTCCCAGCTAGTCAGCCAGAAGGAGGCCATGCAGCACAAGGTAGTCGGCCCCTTCTCATTTCATCACCACGGCCCCTTTCTGGTTAACAGCCAATAGACGTACAGTGTCAGCTTGGACCATCATACAACGTGACTTCAGTGCTCTCTGGGTTTTCTGCTCTACTAACTGTGTGTCCACTCTGTTCTCCTCCCATGCCCTCCCCTTCAGGATGAGAAGGTACTAAGAGCCTCTTTGTACACTTGGTGTTTGACCTTTGCCCTGTGCAAGCCACAAGTACACTAGTAGTCGACTAGAATACTCACTTGGAGTAGTGGATAGCACTTATCCAAAGACTGTTAGTTGCGGATACAGCATGGCATTATTACTACAACGCTAACTGTCCCTGTCGTAGGAACCGCACAATAGGCTACCAGCTAGCGGGGACATGCATGGTTCACAGTCGAACACAAACCTGTGTAATGCTCATGGCTAGTTTCCCCTGTGGCTCTAAACCTACAGGCAGAAACAATTAGCCCTGTGAAATGTCCCATGTTTATGCTAATGAGGTCGTGGCAGCATCATCAGTCACAGGTCATTAGGCCGTACATCCCACCGCCCCGCGGTGACCTTCTGTCAGCATGACCCCGTTATGGGAAGTGCCCAGAGACGTATTGTTTGGCGACTCATGCATTTGTTGATCTGTGTCTCCACCAGGAGACCATGACGGAGCCTGCACACTATGTGGAAGACATGTCGAAGCTGAAGGACTCTGGGGAAATTAAGCAGGCCTACATGGGACTCAAGGATACCAACAGGTACCGTACTATCTGTCCCTTTCAATCCCCAGCACTTCAGCTCCCCTTCTTACCTGTCCCCTCTCTGTATCTCCCTTCATTTAGATTTTGTCATAGCGTCCGGTTTCTTACTCTTTCTTGTTTTCTATTGCCCTTCTCACACTCTGGGCCCTACTATTCTATGGTATCAACTGCATAAAACCCTGGCTAGTTGTGTGTGTGTGTGTGTGTGTGTGTGTGTGAGAGAGAGATAGAGAGAGAGGTGTGTGTTTGTGTGAACCCCTCTCTGTTCTGTGCAGATCCCCCAGGTTCTTGCGTAACCCGCTGGAAGCCAATGAGCTCCTGAGTAAGCTCAGGTAACCAATCAGGTGTGGCCTATGCATCATGGGGCGGCATATGCATGACCACCCTGACCAATCAGAACAAGGATATTGCCAGCTGATTCTAGGTTAGGTTACATGGCTGATGTTAATATGGCTGGGATACAAGGTTATTAAGTTATGATGATAGCTGCAGTCCTCTAACCCGCATGGCGGTCAGGCTGCGTGTGTGGCAGATGTATTTTAACAGCATGGCAGATCAACTACACAGAACTATGCTGCAGGTGCTTGGTAACTGGGCTGTCCATTTCTGGTCAGCTCACTAACAAGAATGAGCTGAAGTTTTCATTTCAGTCTGAAGGGTTTTTAGCCTCTGGTAACAGAATTCCCTTTAAAGATTGTATGTTTTTGGTTTGCTTTTACACAGGACTTGTGTGTAACAACATGACTGGTAGGAGCATTGGTTAAAAGTGTGGTATGATAAAAGCATAATGACTGGGCCTGTTAGTAGTTGGTAAAGAGAAAGTCAAGACTGTCCGCGGTGGGCAGCATGCTCATGGCTGTCAAACTGTAGGGCTTGTGTTCTGCGAGTAGGAAGAGTCTCTTTTTTCAGTCCAGTGGAATGAACATGCATGAACCCCATGTTTGATTCCTGTTGTGTTCTCTTCTGTCACTGTTTAGAACCTTTAAACTCTTTAGTGAATTCTCTAGCACAGTTTGTTTTGATCGCACACAATGGTCCTAAACACCCATACAAGTAGACTGTTGTTTTTTCCCATCACATGCAACCCACCCCCCACCCCACCCCCGTCCACTCTTTTTATTTAGCTTTGTGTGTGTGTGTTCCTTTTTGTTCTGTGTGCCGGTCAGATCCCCCACTCCAGACCTCCATAGGCTGAATGAGGACGGAGAGCTGTGGCTGGTATATCAAGGGTTAAAGGAAACCAACAGGTTAAACATTCTCTCCCCGGCCGTGTGTTTTGCGCGTGGCGTGCATGTGTATGCCCAGACTGCGGGGGCCATTCCGAATCCTTCCTGACTCTCTTTCTCCCTGTTTAGCGTTTGTCTCTCCACTTCTCTGAAACCTCTCTCCATATAGGCTCCGTCCCTCTGCCCGAGCACATTGTCCTTCCTACTAACCTGTTTGAGGGCGTTGTCGTGCCTTAGTTGTAGAGGACTCTGTAAGTCGAGGCTCTGCTCTGATTGCGGAGCTGTAACTCTGCCACCTCTCCTCTGGGTCTACGGCAGGTCAGTGCTGAAGCCACACAAGGGGAACTATATAGGTCTCTGAAGGTCTCCGCGAGTCTGTTTGCCCTTTAGCCCTTCACTGGTAATGACGTGCGTTGAAGACGGGAAGGCTCAGAGGCCCAAAGGAGAGTGTGGTGCTTAAGGCCCCAGCCATAAAAAAGGTTGCTGCCCGTCTACTGCTCTGTGAGACGTCTGCCACTAGATGGCAGCATGTTGCTGCTCGTGGGCCCTGAGGACAAAGGCCTGCTCTGCCTGCACCCTGGAAGCAGTCCCACTCCCTTCATCTTCCTGATTTTGTCTTTCTTCTCTTCCTCATATCCCTGTCTCTCTTCTTTCTCTGCATTACACCTTCCTCCTTTACACAAACATTCTCTACCACACACACACACACACACACACACACACTGCACACTCCTCCCCACCTTATACCATTCCCGCCCTCCCTTGCCATGGCAGGTTGTTGGAGTCCCAGCTACAGGCGCAGAGGCGTAGCTATGACAACGAGGTAGAGGTGTTACGCGGCGAGCTGCAGAGTGTGAAGGAGGAGAACAACAGGCAGCAGCAGCTGCTGGCCCAGAACCTCCAGCTGCCCCCTGAGGCTCGCATCGAGGCCAGTCTGCAGCATGAGATCACACGCCTCACCAACGAGAACCTGGTACGACACACACACACACACACACACACACACACACATTTACTCGCGGATCACAACATTCCTCTACAGTAGAGTAGAGCATAGTATAGTACCATATGTTCACAGTAATATTATTATTGACGACATCACCCAAACTAAAAGTGTGTAAAACCTGGGATACTGTAAGGCATTCTGGGATCTTTGTCCTTTGAATAGGCTATGCATACTGTATCCAAATGTACCAAATATGTATCCATATATGATTAGCATAGCATGTCAATATATATAAAATAGTATAACCCTAACCCTATATAACAAATTAGCACAATACAGGTGATTTTAGGCTATAGAAGCATGGTGGGGGGGCCGTCCCACATGTGTAACGTTGATTGATACACATACACTTAGCGTGCTATGCTGTGTGTCTCTACCCCAGTGGCACACACATGTGAAACGTTGATTGATACACATACACTTAGCGTGCTATGCTGTGTGTCTCTGCCCAGTGGCACATGTGTAACGTTGATTGATACACATACACTTAGCGTGCTATGCTGTGTGTCTCTACCTGTGGCACACACTCACCTGTGTGCGTGTCACCTGACAGGACGTGCTGAAGAGCGACAACCCTACGGAGTTCCGGGAAGGTCGATGCACCATTTTACGACGATTGATTGTATGTAGAGACAGGGAGTGATGCGTGCGTGTGTGTGTGTGTGTGTGTGTGTGTGTGCGCGCTTGTGTGTGTGTGTGTGTGTGTGTGTGTGTGCTTGTGCTTGTGTTCCTGCTTGTGCGTTTGGGAGTACTTAACATGAGCGTGTGCTTCACAGAGCCGTGTTGATTGGGGTGGCACTTCTAACTCTCTACAGCCGTGTCCTCTAACACACGTTGGATAAGCTCCGCACCCTTTTCTCTCCTAAAACACAGCAGGCAAATTGTGCACCCCTCGTCTTCCTCAAAACCAAAAGAATCAATTCTGCGCCCCTTTCTTTTGAAATCAACGACCCTCTTGTTCTAACACACTGAATGATGATGATGGAGGTACAGTTTCCTAAAGAGACATTCTAAATGCAACTGGACTCATAAGTTGTGGAATTGCGCAAGTGAGTGCCTATATTTGACTGATGGTAGATTATAATATATCAACATTATTGCGTTCATGTTTAAGGGCTTATTATTAATTAGTAATGTTGCATTAGTCGTTCGGGAAGCTTTGCCTCCATCTCTCAAGCTGCCAGTTCTGCATCAACTCAATCAGATGGTGTTGTAATGTTTTTCTGGGCCACTGGGGGCAGCCAACACTTTGCAGCCCATAAGCTTTCTGTCTGCACCCTGATCCCAGCAGCATTCTATGCTAAACAAACGCTATAATATCATCCTTACCCTCTTGTTCTTGTTGTCTCAAACTCTCTGCTCCTCAGGATTTGATGGAGCAGTTGGAGAAGCAGGATAAAACTATACGCAAGCTGAAGAAACAGTTAAAGGTCTTCTCAAAGAAGATCGGAGAGATGGGAGGTAAGGCAGACGTGATGAACTACACTTGCTGACCTGATGCAGTCTCCTTGTGCATGCGTGCGTGCGTGCGTGCGTGCGTGCGTGCGTGCGTGCGTGAGTGTGTGTGTGTGTGTTGCAAGTTGTTGCAGACAGGGTCAATATGAATGTGTTTGTGTTGTGTGTTGTGTAGCTGGTCAGATGGAGGGCCAGGTGTCCCCAGGGCAGATGGTGGACGAGCCCATCCGTCCAGTCAACATCCCACGCAGAGAGAAGGACTTCCAGGGCATGCTGGAATACAAGAAGGAGGATGAACTGAAACTGGTCAAGAATCTCATCCTGGGTCAGTACGCAACAGTCAGCACACTCACGGGCGTGTTCTTTACCTGCTCTTGGTTCAGTAGTTACCAATGATGCTCACGATGTTAACCTCCACTCCTTCTGTGTCCACAGAGCTGAAGCCCCGGGGTGTAGCAGTGAACCTGATCCCAGGTCTGCCGGCGTACATCCTCTTCATGTGTCTCAGACATGCGGACTATAATAACGACGACCAGAAGGTCCGCACCCTGCTCACCTCCACCATCAACAGCATCAAGAAGATACTCAAGGTATTGCGCGCGGGCTAAGGGATCTTTATTTTGTGATTTTGTCGTAGTGAAACCTTTAGAAGTCCCAGCATGATTTGCCGTTCAATATCTTGCGTTTCTATCCGGTCAGAAACGCGGCGACGACTTTGAGACGGTGTCCTTCTGGTTGTCGAACACCTGCCGCTTCCTACACTGCCTGAAACAATACAGTGGGGACGAGGTGAGCCTACAGAAAGCACACACAAAGTCGCTCCCTTCACACTCACAGAGAATGGAACGTAGGGCCTGCGGTGTCCTTATTGATTTTGTTTTGTATTTGTTTGTGTGTTTCTTCCCAGTCCTTTATGAAGCACAACACACCCAAACAAAATGAGCACTGTCTGTCCAACTTTGACCTGGCTGAGTACAGACAAGTGTTGAGTGACTTGGCTATTCAAATATATCAGCAGCTCATCAAGTGTATGGAAAACATCCTCCAGCCCATGATAGGTAGGTGTGTGTGTGAGTGTGTGAGTGTGTGAGTGTGTGAGTGTGTGAGTGTGTGTGTGTGTGTGTGTGTGTGTCTGTGTGTGTGTGTGTGCGCGCGCACATTTCTCTGTTTCTTGTCCTCCGTGTGTGTATTGGACCCTATCTCTCCATGCATCCCCACCCTCACTAATGTGTTGGCCCCAGTCTCCGGCATGCTGGAGCACGAGACCATCCAGGGCGTGTCGGGGGTCAAGCCCACCGGCCTGCGCAAGCGGACGTCCAGCATCGCCGACGAGGGCACCTACACCCTGGACTCCATCCTGCGCCAGCTCAGCGCCTTCCACTCCACCATGTGTCAGCATGGCACCGACCCGGAGCTCATCAAGCAGGTGGTGAAGCAGCAGTTCTACATTATCGGAGCGGTCACCCTCAACAACCTGCTGCTGCGCAAAGACATGTGCTCCTGGAGCAAGGGCATGCAGATCAGGTAGGTGGTTACGTTGGCTTGAGGAGCAGGGTTGCAAGGAGAATCGTTTGGATGCTCTTTATTACATCATGTAGGTACAGTGTATGTTTAATGTGTGTGTGTGTGTGTGTGTGTGTGTGTGTGTGTGCAGGTATAATGTGAGCCAGCTGGAGGAGTGGCTGAGAGACAAGAGTCTGATGGTGTGTGGAGCCAAGGAGACTCTGGAGCCCCTGATCCAGGCGGCTCAGCTGCTGCAGGTCAAGAAGAAGACGGACGAAGACGCAGAGGCCATCTGCTCCATGTGCCTCGCCCTCTCCACTGCTCAGGTAAACGAGCCAGTCAGGCCTCCTGCGCCGCTTTGTGTCCCAGTTTACCACACAACTCCACCCACATTTTTACATCATTGGCTGAGGCGTCGAACAGCCCCAGAGCGCCACACGTGATCTTTTCTTTTGTTTCAGATCGTGAAGGTGTTGAACCTCTACACTCCAGTCAATGAGTTTGAGGAGAGAGTGGCGGTCACGTTCATCAGAACCATACAGGTACTGTCTATTGTTCTAGGTCCAGAAATACATTGCGATTTTGTGGCTGTGTATATGCTGTCTAGGTATTACTGTACATGATACAAGCACGGATTGTTATGTTTTTCGTTCTCTCCCCTTTCAGACACGCTTGCGGGACCGCTGTGAGACACCCCAGCTGCTGATGGACACCAAGATGATCTACCCCGTCACCTTCCCCTTCAACCCTTCCTCTCTGGCTCTGGAGACCATCCAGATCCCCAGCTCCCTCAATCTGGCTTTCCTCAGCCGCGTCTAAAACCTCAGCGCGCACAGTCACACACGCTTTCATGCTCCAACATGTGCATACTAGTTCCATACATGGCTTCCACAGCCACTGCTGTTACACGGTAGGGTAAGCCCTGGCTCTCCATTGCGTGTAGAAAAGCCCACCTCTGAATTTACAGCAGACCCGACACATTGCAGGATCAGTGACCCAATCAAATGCCCCACCCCCCCAGTCACAATGACCCAGCCCCCCCACCCCCGTACCCAGGCCTTTCCCCAGCTCTCCTCTGTATTTGATGTTCTTGTTAGCGTTCTTGTAGTCTGGTTTCCCTTTAGAAATTCAACGACTCACTACAGCTAGCTCTTTACCCCACTAGCTTCAGTTCTGACTGTAAATCCTGTTTTCGTCTCTCTCTGAACATATTCAAGCCTAGACAGGACCCACTGCCTGTACCATACTACTAGCTGTGCACATATATAAATAGATATAAATAGAACTATGTACCATGCTAGGATATTTTATTTATTGCTTTGGCTCTGTTATTTTAGCAGAACACATGGATGTAAGACGTATACTTTGAGACTGAGGAGGAGAGTTGGCCATGTATCCTAGATGTTGTGTGTCGGACATGGTGGTGATCACGAGGTGAACAGGCGAGCGCGCACACACACAGCGCTCATGGGTTCTGTTTGCACTCTAGGAGGATAGGAAGTCACCTGCCGGCTGGCAGAGCTGTGTTTGGACCTGTGCCGATCCGAAGCAAAGAGCACGGAACACTACCCTGCTGTGTTCTCAAGATGTCCACGCTTTGTCCGCTCATCACGGACACAACGCTAGATTAGTCCCGTCATGTACTATTTCTGTCGAGAGCAATTCAACGACGTAGTATAATTTAACAACGCTACTGCCGTCCACTTGAAAGTGTGTGTTTTTGTTACCTCAATTCATGTGCTTTTATCTTAGAACTGTAGCCTCATTTTGTTGTGTAAACTGCATATCCGGCAGAAATACTTCATTATCACTGGCGGTAAAGAAGAGAGTCCTGCAGTGGTCTAACCCATATCAAGCTGGTCCTGGGTATCAATACTGTTTACAGGTGTGAGCAGTAGAGTTGAGTGTCAGGGCAATGGGGGTTGTTTGGTTGCTATGCCCCAGCAGAGATCTCATACGCCGACATAAACAAGCATTTGGTCCCCGTTATTCTCAGATGACTGCTGTTTCAAAGAATGTCTTTCTGCATGGAAGCATACTGGACATGCTGCACTCTGCTTCAACAGCTCTTTCCTCCCAACTCAGCACCCAGCTTTGAGTATGTTACTATGATCAAGTTATGAATATCTATTTCAGTATTGAAAGGTTTTGATAGGTTGTGTGTATTGTTATTCCTGTGTTTAACATACTATGTTTTGGTCGTACATATTGTCTCATTCAGAGTTTTAGCCTTGACAATGTCCTGCTGTATGCGTTGAGTCAATTTTAGAACCCATAAACAGCTATCTGGACCAATTGCCCCTTCTCCCTACACATTTAGATTTATTGGCAATGCCATCAAGAGGAGATGCTCTTTCCAAAAAACAAAGAATGCACATATTGACAATGCAAAGTGTCCCTCTCCAACCTGCATGGGCTCAGCTTCACTGCAACACAGGAGTCACAAGTGTGAGTTATTGGCCAATTACTCACATGGTTCTGGCTTTTTGCCATGATCCTGTGTCTTGTCGATAATTGAATGTGTTGACGTGTGTCTAAGATTCCGTAGTAAGACTTCAGCTCCTCGATCCCAGGCTGGTTACATACACTAGGACACGTTTCTCAGCATGTCTTTGTGGTCACCACTGTCTGCTGCTTTCCTGTTTATGTTCCTGTTTTGCAATTCTGTTAGTTTTAACAGTTTAATATATTTATTTTGTACTCATATTTGACAGTGAATTATTTGCCTGTGACCCTATGTACCTTATTTGCTGCCAACCTTGTCCGCTAAACGCAAAGTGTCTAGACACTTCCTATGAGCTACACGTGACATGTAGCATTTCATCAGAGATCCAGGTTGGGAGCTCTCGTTTGGAAAGTTCTCTGTTACATTACTTTTTCTAAATTGATTATGAAATAGATGTTGTTCTCATTGGGACCATTCAAGGACAGCCCATTGTGAAACCACCGGTTGTTACACGACACATTGTGTAGATTATTAGGCTGTAGTTTATGTACTGAAGAAATTCAGTACCGAGTGAATCTAGGCTAACTAGATACTGGGAAAGATACAAAGTAATTCAGAAGGTTCTACTCGTATGAATGTTTATTTTGCCACACACCTGTTTTGGACAAAGCCTTACAAGAGTTGTATCACTTTATCATGTTGTGAGTTATGTGGTTTGTTTTTGATATGAAATTCATTTTTCCTGGGTAAATTATTACAGTCTGAACGCACTTTTTAAATATTGCTGAGAATATCCAATTAAATGCTATTGCCTGGAATATGGTCTATAAACATATCTGATATTTTCTGTTCTTTATTTTGCACGTATGTTAGTTCTGTCCAGTCTCACTAAACCATGGGACCAGCTACACTTTCTCTAACAACTGCATTCCCTGTGTAATAGAGTTCCATCTTCCTTGTTTTCCTAATCTGCCTGCTAGTTGACTTGAATTGTCACTCAGAGGAGAGCCTCTGTTACTTTAACCTCAACAGCTCTCTTGTACATGAAGTCATGATCCCCAATGAGCAATTGCACTCTTTGAAGTGTTCATATTCACTAGGTGGCTTGTACTGTAGATCATCTTCCCCTGTTCCTCTTTTGGGCTGCTTCCATAGGATTTCAATGTAAATGTCATATTTGATCCCCCGTGTTCACTTTGGGGAGGCCTGGTCCTAGAACCTACTGAAGTATCATTATCTTATCAACACTAGTTTACATATTGATCTAATGACATTCTCACCCGATATGTGACTATACCAGTGGCTGGGCCTGGTACACCCCCTCTTTCTGACCTATGTGTACATTTGAAGAACTGGACTGTTTGTAGTTCCTGGTAGCTGTGCTTAGTGAATGTGTTCACCGTTAAGAAACTTGGAATATGTTTGAATTGTCAAATCTTTCAAAGTCAAATAAATGAATTCAGCACTGTCAGTTTGTGGGCTCTTATTAGTTATTGGATTAGGTTGAATTCTCGATCATAGAATTTGACATGGTTGATTATGTTTCCTGCACTATTTAACATCGACATCTTTTCTATCTTTCAGTTTTACACTGATATATTATCATTCACTTCTACTAGTTCAGATCAATAAGCCAGCTAGACACATTGTATCATACGTTTCTTCACGAAAACACAAATTGATGTATTATGGGCATACATTATTGATGTTCAGATTGACTCGAGTGCATTTGATCATAGTAGCGTTCTAAGGTTTCTGACGAGGTGTGGTCAGGTGGTTGACTCCCATTTTAGGTATGGGAAGGGGGAGGCGGGGTTTGCAGCATCTACAGGTAATGCTGTTACCTGGCCTACAGTCTGGAGGTAATACCACAGCAGGTTCAGCACTCTAATGCTGCATAAGGAGCTTACTACTCCCCCTCACGTCCCACAAACCCAATCCTCTTCACTGGCTAAGACACAACTCAGTCCTACAGGGCTGTGTACCTTCCGAAAATACTTCTTTTCTTAGGTAAGAACCTCTACCATTACTAAAATTAACTCTTGTGATTGAGGTTTCTGTAAAGCAAGATGTTGTTCAAGTACTATTATTGAACTGTCACGTATTAACAAGTACATCTTTTTGTTTATTTGAATCAGTTAGAATGTAATGTTGTATGCTGATAAGTAACGATTTAATATGTTTATAAACAGTGACTGCAATTTCCATTATGAAATGGGTTTGATTTAGCCCCAGTGGTAATTTGATCTTCCAAGGCAGGAGCAAATAGCTTGTTTAGTATCAAGTTATAGATTGTTTGATGGGGTAGGGTGGGACAGGGAATATAACAATGCTTATTAATTTCTTATCAAAGTTCTAACCACTCACATAAAACGCATATTGTATGATAACTACTCTTATGATCAAGACATCTGCTGATGGAACCACTTATTTAGGCACTGGTGAATGAAATGTACCAGGAGAAAAAAACACCTTCAAAGAATTGACATCCAGGTTTTGGGGCTCATGCAGAATTAAACCTTCCGTAATAATGATGTAAAATACTTTAAACCTAAATGGTGTATGATATATATTTTTTTTGGTCTTTCAGCATGTTTCCCATCTTGCATGTGTGACTGTAGCCCCCAGAAAAGACCTGCTCAGTTTCTATGTTCTGAAAGGGATAAGTCAACAAGATTACGGCCTACTTATCCTAAACTAAGGCTAACCACAAACACAGACATACAGGTTCACATCACAACAGTGACCTACTCCGATAGCGTCATGACACTGACACTCAACGAGCATTCAGCAACAACAAGAGCAATACCCGTGACTAGCATTCTGGTTCAGTCAACACAGGTCTCCATCCTTCATTACATTAGTTATCATGTCTAAACTATTCTCATCCCTCAAGTGTGTTGGTGACCGTCTGCAGCCATGTGTGACCAGACCTTTGTGGCCATCACCTTTGGCCCCTGTGATAACTGCACAGCCAACCGTCCTCTGATGAACATTTACATCAAGACGGAACCAATCAACTACTGTGCACTATGCGTGGAGCTGGTAGGGCACTTGCACTCAGCCAAGTATAACTTGCTCCCACTTGCTCATATGCACACATACACACATATAACAACACAATGGAAATATGTCCCATGAGCGCTATCCAACAGCCCAAACCATGCAACACACACACACACAAGCACGCACAGTGCCTTCTAGGCTTCAAGTAAGTACCTCACCAAGATATATAAACACACATATTGTTTATCAGTAGTTTCCTGGAAAAGATGACTCATCAACCATGGTCTACCTGATTGTAGTGTTTATTTTTGGTAATAGTATCATTGGCCTATGGCCAATTAAAATATATTTAAGTAGGCTACAGATGAAGAACATCCACTCAAGTTATTACCCAGCTTGTCTCATACACATTTTTTGCTATTTACTGTAATAAACTACACACAATTTGTTTGTGGGTGTATTTTGAAGTCTGAAACCATAGAGGTATAAAATAACGACCATATTGTATTGTGTCAGGCTTCGTAATAGAAAACGCCTGTGAGCCTTGAAAGATGATGGAGAGTAAAGCTTGGTCGTGACGTCACCACGATAGCATCAGCTGTAGTGGCAAATACACTTGCCAGCATAGCTCACGAATAACATCTGACCGCTATCGACCCCTTTCCCGTTCCCTTGTAATTCTTCCAAAGATGGCTTGTGAGGGACTTCAGCCTGGAGAGACCCTGGCGTCACTGAAGACGGAGAGTGAAACCCTAAAGAAGAAGCTTGAAGAGGATCGCTCAAAGCTTCACGATGTGGAGCGTAAGTACTAGGGAAGGGAGCGGGCCCCTTCCAAAGCATAGAGTACTGTTGATTTTATGTTCTTCTTTGGTTTAGGAAATCCCTATGCATATGACGAACAGACTTGCAGACTATTTGGCGCTACATTTACCCATGTGCGTTATACCAAATCCCATACGATTTTGTTCAAAATGCATGGATTTTATTGAAACATCCCGATGTAAGGGCTTTACTTAAAAATGTGGCTGTTGCTCACAGACGGGATTCTGTCCTGTGAATCCCATGAAGGAAAAATCTTAGAATTCACGCTCTACGTCTAATAGTAAACAGTACACTGTACTCCAGCTGCATGAACACTGTAGTACGTCAGCTGTGCTTATTTTTCCTCTCTACAGACCGCGATCTGGTCAGGTGGCATATAAGTCAGGCAAACAAAATTAATCTTGGCCAGATAATGTTTCAGATCCTTTTTTTCAGGGGTAATAATTCAAGTTGTGTGTGTTTTATCTCATAGTGCACCAGGTGGCTGAAAAAGTTGATGTGTTGGGTACGTTTAATGTGAAGACCCGCCGCATACTTAAAGGCCATGGAAACAAGGTGCTTTGTATGGATTGGTGCAAAGACAAACGTCGTCTTGTCAGCTCCTCACAGGTAGTCTACATCCCCCCCAACCACACACACAAACACACACACACACACACACACACACACAGAGAGAGAGAGAGAAACAAACACACACACGCACACGTGCATACACACACACACACACACACACACACACACACACACAGTCACTCAAACACAGTACAGATCTAAAACTTGAATCAAATCTCTAACTGAAGCACAGTGAAAGTCTATCCCTTCCTCATGCCACATCTTTTGGCTTAGGTTATTTTAATTGACACCTCTTTAGATGACTGATGAAATGTTTTCTTTCCATTGCTGACTAGTTTGTCACTGATATCTCTTTGCTTTTTCACAGGATGGCAAAGTAATAGTTTGGGATGGTTTCACCACAAACAAGGTGAGTGAAGGGAGACTGTAGCTAGCTTTTATCACCACTTCCAGTAGGAGGCTGTATCAGCGAGAGGGTTGTAAAGGATCAGGAAGCTTAAGATTATAGTTCCATCAACCAACTATTACTGTAAATGTGTGTGGATGCGAGTGCCGTCTAAGCCCCACTAAAAGCATCCGTTATTAACACACAGTTAGTGTAGTAATCCAGAATACATATGCAGTATGACATGTTTGTGCTTATGTGAGTGTATTTTGTGTTTAGATGTATGCACACAATGGTGCCGCTTTTACATGTTTGGGTGTGTCCATGCATGTACGTGAGAATGTCCTGTTTGTGTGGAGCCAAATCACTGATGTGTTCGATGGTGTTTGTTTCAGGAGCATGCAGTGACCATGCCCTGCACATGGGTTATGGCCTGTGCCTATGCCCCTTCTGGCTGTGCTGTGGCATGCGGGTGAGGACAGGCAGTTTCCCCATAAACAAACCGAACAGTATTCTGTTTATGAAATGTTTGTGTTTTGACGGACTTAAATGACTGTATACTTAGCTCAAAATACCTCTAAAATTCCCCCTCTCTCTATCTCTTTTTGATTCTTCCAGGGGATTGGATAATAAGTGTTCTGTGTACCCACTGTCATTGGACAAGAACGAAAACTTGGCAGCCAAGAAAAAGTCGGTTGCCATGCACACTAACTATCTGTCGGGGTGTAGCTTCACCAACTCAGACATGCAGGTAAGTTTAGGGTTGTGGAAAAGGGTGTCCTTGTTTACTCTCACCCATCAGAATGTGTTTGTTTGCTGTTGGGTTGACCTGGAAATACGGGGACTGAGTTGATCAGAAAACCTCAGCCTAATGGTGAGCAATCATTTTTGTGTGATCCTGGTCCGATCTAAATACATGTGCTTCAGCAATGAGCTGTCGGACACTGTAAAGATAACTGAAATCCGTCACAAAAGGGAAGCTAAAAGAAAATAAAGGGGGGAGAGGGAGAAGAGTGATGGTCCTCCATCATTGGGGTATTTATAGTCACTGAGTGGCCTTTATCTAGCGTAGAGCTGAGCACACTCACCAGAGGGCATACCATTTAACACACATAGACACACTCACACACCCCATCCCCCTCACTCTCCGTGTCTGCCTTATGCACCCACATTAGTGCAAAACAAATAAACACATTGCATCATTCCTTTTGTACCACTGAATAATGCCTTTCAATTCTGCCAATAAAAATATGCCCTAAAAAACTATTATTTTGGACAACCAGCAGTAACGCTCTCATTTCTGTAATAAAAAACAGGGGGTCAAGGTTAGTAGTCCATAAGTCTATCTGTGGAATTTTAAGTCCTGCTGATAAAGGAGGAAGATGCTTTTTCATTGACCACTCAATATACACTCTCTAATATATATTACGTTTGCTAATGGTTAACACAAGGACGCCTGCATGCATGTGTCAGTGCCCATTATGTGTTTGTGAAATGGCTTTCCTATGATAGTGTTTGTGTGTGTGTGTGTGTGTGTGTTAGTGTTTGAGTGAAAGTAATATGTGTCCTATTAATTAGTCAATACAGGAAGTTGCAGGCAGATATAACTGTTCCACGTCTAATAACTCCAAGGAATGCAAAGGTATCATGCCAGTTTAGACATGATACTTTATAATTTCACGTCTAAATCATATTAGTATTCAGTAATCAAGCACTGTAACTTGCAATCAACAACATTAGAAATTCCTGAGAAGCATCAATTGGATCCCTCAGGATTTTGCACAATGCTGCTGTGGTTTTTTGTCATTTTACTCTTTGGCATGCAGGTCCCTCCTCTCACCACATGAGGACAGTATGGTCCAATGAGCTATACGTTAGTTAGCTTGGTTGACTTGCGAAGGAAAGCCACGTCACACATTTTAGATGTTTTAGTGTGTGTGTTCAAATTAGCTTTATTCTTTGTGCGCTGTGTGTGTGTGTGTGTGTGTGTGTGTGTGTTTGTGTGAGTGTTAGCTTCTGACGTCCAGTGGTGATGGAACATGTGCCCTGTGGGATGTGGAGAGCGGTCAGCTGCTGCAGAGTTTCCATGGACACACAGCTGATATCCTTTCTCTGGACCTAGCCCCTTCTGAGACAGGAAACACCTTTGTTTCTGGGGTGGGTATGTTTCTTTGAGTTGTGTGGGTTCCCTTTGTTATTCCTATATTACGTTTCTCTATCTCTATTTATTTGCATCTATTGTTATATTTTCTACAGGGTTGTGATAAGAAGGCCAATGTATGGGACATGCGTTCGGGGCAAAATATCCAGTCCTTTGAGACCCATGACTCTGACATTAACTGTGTAAAGTTAGTTGGGTTTCATTATTAAATTCAGTTCAGTTTCATTATAAAATCTGCAATCTGGAATCACAAAGAAAAGAAAATATTTATGTATTTTATATTAATGATATATGCATAAACACACAGACACACACTTAAATATATACAGTATATATACAGTATGTTTTGTGCCTATCTATCATCTATATTTATAAATGTACAGATCTAAACCCCCTTCCTTTGTCCCTACAGATATTATCCTAGTGGAGATGCTTTTGCCTCGGCCTCTGATGATGCAACAGTGAGTTCCCTCTAAACACAAATCAACATTTTAAACTGCTCATTCAAAGGCATATGTGTTAACGTGTCAGCCTTCTGATCAATTCGCAAAGTTCTGTAAGTTGTTGTTTAGATACACTTATCTTCAAAGATATTTGTGTGAACACAAAGCAACTTTGATTGATTCAATCTATTTTCACTGGGCCATCATAGTATACTGTGATAAAACTGGTCAAAGATCACATCTGCATCATCGTCCTATCTAAATCTAAACATCCTTCTTACTCAACTTAATAATGTTTGTGATACATTTTATGCCTTACTAGGTAAGAGGTGACAATGTGTGACTCTGTTTCAGTGCCGACTGTTTGATCTGCGTGCTGATCGAGAGGTGGCTATCTACTCCAAAGACAGCATTATATTTGGCGCCTCCAGTGTGGATTTCTCCCTCAGTGGTGAGCAATACAGCTGGCTAACTATGCCTCAGCCTTTTTCCGCAGGAGGGCATAGTCCATTTGACAATCTACCAATACCAATATCCTGTGGTTGTTTAATTAATGCGCTAGAACAGGGAGCATTATATTTTATGTGGAGTCTGGAGTTCTTTCTCAGTGGTGAGCAAAGCAGCTGGCTAACCACCCCTCAGCCATTTCCCCCAGGAGGGAATAATCCATTTGGCAATCAACCATTATAAATATCATCTATTCATTTCATGAATAAGTTAGATAAGGGATCATAATAAAATGAACAAATGTACCAGTACATGCAGTTGGTATGTGGTGAGTTTAATTTACTGATAGTTTTTTTCTTCACTTTCTTACTTAAAAGATAAGAGATGAAAAGATATAGTCATATATACTTCAGTTTTGCAGTTTTGTTTAGAGGAAGCAAGATGAAATTAAGTTGCCACATTTAAGTCTCATGAAAGAAATCACAGGTATTGCAGCAGTCACCACACTGTATGGCATCAGGCAAAGTAAAAGCACACAACACTCAATATTAGGGCAATACAAGTACGGATACGGGTTTTAGAGTTGGTTATCAGCAATGCAAAAGTGTTGTTAAGTGTGCACAATATACAGAATTGTGGAAAGTGTTCTGAACACTGTTTATTTTTTTATCATACCATTTTTTTTATTTTGCATTCATACTACTAGAAAAACTTACGATGACATTTAAAGTCTAAGGGAGATTACAAATTAGACTGAAGGGAAGGGAAGTACCCTGCGTAGAAAGAACCACAAACTTTTGAAGCCAGGACTTTTTTGAAACTGACAATGCAAATGCATACATACAAAATAGACAAATCTAACTATGGTATGGACAGTTGCTATATTATAAGATTTGTTTCTGAAATATTAATTGAATAATATTTTTGTTCCCTATTCGTCCTTTTTAACCAACCTCAGGTCGTCTGCTATTTGCTGGCTATAACGATTACACCATAAATGTCTGGGACGTATTGAAAGGGACACGCGTCTCCTCCCTGTTTGGTCATGACAACCGCATTAGCACAGTCCGAGTCTCGCCTGATGGAACTTCATTCTGCTCAGGGTCCTGGGACAACACTCTTCGGGTGAGATGAGTAGAAAATGTTAAAACGTGGTTAAAATGTAAAGGCACAAATGGGAATAGCATGGTAAATTGTGGTGTGAGAAGGAAAAAAATTATATAATTTACACACTGCAAATATGTAAAAAAGAAAGGGAATCCAAGGAAGTAAACAGCTGATCAAGTTGAGTAGTCAGTCTCTACTTACCCTTTGCTAAAGTGACAGGTTATTCCCTATGGAAAGTCCTTGTTATATTAGTATCAAGCGAGACAAGATGTCAAATGAGCCAGCATTCTACATACTGCTTTCAGCAGTTGGTCAGTAATTGGTAACTGCAGTCGGTAATTGGTCTTCTACTTGCTTATCTCACCTCCTTCTCTGTGTTTCCCTACCTCATATGTGAAATGTTATTTATTTTGCAGATCTGGGCCTGAATCCATGATATCATAACCATGAGGCATCGTCCCCAACTATAACAGTTCATAGAGTGGCGGCTGCGTCCTGTGATCATCTACTCGGAGCGTCCCTGCCATAAAGCCACTCTATGACATGGCTGTGACACCCCCCCCCCCCCCACACACACACACACACACAAACACACAAGCACCACCAACACCACACACACACACTCAAACAAACAAGCACACTGTCATACTCAATGCACTACTCAATACACAGCACTCATAGCTCATCTCCCTACAGTAGTTTAATAGATGTATTCCCAATTATGTAGATTTGACACCATGTCACGAGGGAGGTATCTATTTGATAGAACAACTGTATATCATATGTTTAACACGTTTATATTCATAACTGTATAATTGTTAGCTTCCTTACAGATCAAAATTGTATTATTATGAAAATACTTGCTTTTGATTAAATAGTATGAAGCAATGTTAACAAGCCTGAATAACCCCTGGAGTTCAGACTGACCAACAGCATACATACTGCCCTTTACTTCTAAGGTCTGTGTACAATACTAATGTACATAAATACACTGCCACTTTTTACTGCTGCGTGTTTCCATTAAAACTGCTACAGTAACAGATAAACAGATTTCAGAAACTGAAAATCTCCTTCGGGCGCATTGAAATCTACAAGCACATCCTGTCTATTCAGATATTCGAAGCAGGGCTACTTGCAGTAGATTGTTATTACTTTTGTAAAGACTTTGGCTTGAATTATCTTCTGTTAAATAAATGTATAGTACCAATAATTTGTGTTGCGCTTTACTTTTCATTTATATTGACTAATTGAACACCTAGGCCTATCTGGTTATGAAAGCAGATAGCTAAAGACCCAGGGATGATGATAATAATGCCTGTGATAATTATGTTGACGCAACTGATCATGATGATGATGAAAATGATGATCATGATGAAACGATAATCGATTGTGGTTTTATGTGCCATGACACACGTTCGGAAAGTTCTTTCCTCTAGAAGGAGGAGTCAAATCATTATTACAATGGAAACGCTGGCCTTACGTTGCATTCCAAGCAAGTCTTTCTTGTTCCTCTTCCGTTCTTCGAGGCGAGAGTAGTCTGATATCGCTGGGAGGGTGAGTTATTGTCTAAAAATTTGACTATATTGCCTAAATATATAGGCTAAATATGTCGACTTGTTCATGAATAGATTGACAAACAGCTTAGATAATTTGGAAATTGTTTATAGGGCTTTTTAATGTAACCTGCTTTTTATACCTAGCCAGTGACTCGTTTGCTGTGTTGTCCGCTACGTTGCTTCGGTCCTTTGTGTCGTGTCTGTCATGAATGAAAAAGCAGCGAAGAGATTTGAGTTGCTAGCTATGCGAACGTTAGCATGACATTGTGTTAATGCACAGGGTTTAGTTGGCTATAATACTTGCTAACTATCTACATATCAGATACATTATTTAGCTAACCCTTTAAATGTACGCAAGCATCTGAGCCAAAGTGTCGTATCAGTCGTTAGAGAGCTAACTCGTTAGCTATAATATATCTTAGTTTAACTTTATTTCTGTTACGCTAACGTTACCAATTATTAAATAAAAGTATTAATATCCGACAATATACGACTTAGTAACGTTTAAAAATGAAACTAGGGTGGATATCATAGTGGGTACCTAACTTTCAATTAGCTGGCAAGCCCTTGTTGTCCGCTAAATTTAAAGGGCTTACGCGTTAGCTGACGACGTTGTAGCTAGCTTTGTGCTAGCCTAGTATAATGTGTAGTACTAGGTTACGTTTCACAGCTGCTGGATACTGCTATGTTGGGATTACCGTAAACGTTAACATATTGGTAGCGATAATGAGCGTAGCTAACGTTCGTAACAATTTGTTAACGAGTTATTATTCTAAAGTCGCTACGTCAGTGTGGATACTTTTAATAGCATCATAACGCTAACTTACTACTTCAGCTATTTTAACCTCTAATGGTTGGTTAGGTTTGGAGGCCAAACCTAAAATAAACGATAACTATGTCCACCGAGTGAAATAATTGTAATTATGCTTTTAGAAAATGTCGTGTTGGCTGTGGAAAGATACCATGGCAATTGCAGAGGACTA
Source organism: Galaxias brevipinnis (assembly GCA_036023535.2). Classification (NCBI taxonomy): domain Eukaryota; kingdom Metazoa; phylum Chordata; class Actinopteri; order Galaxiiformes; family Galaxiidae; genus Galaxias; species Galaxias brevipinnis. The sequence goes on along the minus strand of JAVQIZ010229701.1, from coordinate 11,129 downwards.
CCTGTCATTCTGCAGCACAAGCCCAGCCCGCCCCCCTCCCAGCGAGTCAGCGGCAGCTATGAGACGTCTTGCCCAGGACATGGAGACGCAACATCGCACTCGTTTCCATTCACTCGCTAAGACCTTCCTGTGTGAGTGCGGGCCGGATCCGTGCACCAGCCTTAAGAGGGTGATGGAAGAACTTGTTGGGGATGGACAGCTGAACTGGGGGAGGGTAGTGTCCCTCTTTACCTTCACTGGGGTGCTGACCCGCCAGTTGCTGGAAAAAGAGTATAAGGAGCCTGGCCAGATATTCGAGCATGGGCCAGGGATCTGTAGTAGACTGGCAGAGACTATAGCAGACTACCTAGGACAAGAGAAGAAAGATTGGCTGATGGAAAACGAGGGTTGGGTATGTCTCAGATATTTCTCTTATAATCCTATACATTTGCAAACACCCATCTAGTTATTCTAACTGGAAATTGTGTTTAGAGTTATTTCTTCTCTGATTGTACAAGGTCACTGGCACAATTCAATTAAACCTTTTTACTTTGTTTATAGAATCTATTACTCAGATGTGTTCAATAAATACATCTTTACATGACTGTATATTAACAGTATAGTAGTCATGTCTTTGTAGCATCAATAAGAAGACCATTCAGATGCCTTTCTTTATGTGGTTGCTGTGATTAAGGGAATAGGATGGTAGCATCAGCCAAGAATCTGAGGAATGTGTGCTCCATTAAGGAACACTAATGTGACTTACTACCACACACGCAACTGAAAGTTTGGTCTTATGGGAATTTGTCTACTAAAACCAAGTACCTGGGCATTTTACAGAAGGTGCTTTCCCCTTGAAATTACTTCTGTCTAAAAAATTAAGTAGGGGGAGGGGGAGGGAAGCAGCTGCCTGAGAAGTTCCCCATTCTCTTTGTCTCTTTTTTCTTTTTTAGAGCGGCTTGTTTTCAATACGTAGCGATTGTGTGTGGGCCGAGTCATTTTCGGTTTGACTGTGGTAGAGCCAAGCTTTCAGAAAAAGACGGCTGAATCCAGTGATGTCATGTGATTTAAATAATTACGTTCTTTGAGACTGAGAACTACACTATAGTGAGAAACAACCATAATTACACCTTTTTTAATCTGTTGTTGTTTAACTGGTGTATAAGTCTTTTTGATCCAGATAGATTAAGACAATTGGACTGTGACTGCAGTGGTGTCTCTCAGTGTTGCTCATGGGCTTTGTGGGTATTTCTGACTTGAGTTATTAACTTAACCATGTTCCACATCCAACCCGGTTCTAAAGTATGTCTTTCCAATGTGTCCTAACAGGAGGGATTCTGTAAGTTTGGCAGTGCCAGAGATGTACAAGAGTCCTCAATGAAAACTGCCTTGTTTGCGGCTGCTGGTGTAGGCATTTTCGGGTTAACTTTTCTCCTTGTTCGCTAGCCAACCATCAACATTCACGGCTTGATTTTCAGTTTAATTTTAGATCAGTTTTAGACTGTTTAATGTCATTGTTTTTTTCTGTCAACTGAATGTTTGCCGAAATTATGACCAATGTTATCTTATTTACTAAAGACGGTAAAATAATGTCGATGCCTTCAAAAAAGATTAAATAAGTGATGACTGCTTGCATATCTCAGATTGTAACATTTGAACATTAATGGTCAATGCACAGAACGCTCAGGTTGTGTTTAACACAGCCAGACTGCTTCGGTGTTTATATCCTTTGGCAATGTAGCTACAAAGATAAGTATCATATTTAATTCTAGACTTTTTATTGGTTTTCTGTCCTCATTTCATTTGTATCTGATGCCTTTTAACACATTGAACTAAGTTGTGTATAGCCAGTCTTATGTATGAAACCCTTAAATTAATATATTATATTTATATAAAATTAAAATGTAAACAGTCACAATTTATGAATTGATCAAAGGCAGATTCAATTTTTATTCAATTGTTTTTTTCCTACTCTGTCTTATTTATGTCAAACATCTGTGTGCCTGTGTGTGTGCGTGTAAAAGTGGGTAACCAGACAGCGGTGCTACAATGCGTTACAAGCATTTTTTTCATCTGTCTGACCAGGGACCAATATAAAATGTACTTTTCTTTGCTTATGCTCTTTAGCACAAATGTTCACAATGGCCAAGCAGATCTCTCTTTAGCATTATTTTTTTACATTGTTTAATTTATTTGTATCAATTTCTAAATAAAAAGTTAAATCATGTAGTGCTTGTATAGAATTTTGTATTTTACATTTGATCTTACAGTGACAGTGTTTTGATATAATCTCTGACACACACCTCCCCCCCCTAGTAGGCCTGTCAAGGCAGGCCCTAGTGTTTGCATCCTCTTTCCTCTGCTATGTTCATTTCTCAGAATTTGCAAAAATAAAAGCACATCCTGTTTCTGTCACCAGCGATGCATCTACTGGGTTTCTGAGACGCAATGCCAGATATGTTCTTAGTATCACTCTTACTAGGAAATTACATCAGTTTCATTTCATTAGACAAAAAAGTATAATATGGACATGTTATCATGCATATATTATGAGGCTAGGTAATCTAGGCTAATCTGTCTAGTATTATGGGCAACTCTTTACCAAGTGAATGGCGCTGGATCTCCTGTTCTGTAGGCTTACAGTTACAAAACATCAACCATGTATTTTTAATTCTCTTAAGAGATGTATAGAATGGGAAACTAGGTAAAGCTTGTGGCACCACATTAGTCTTGTCTCAAACTTACTAACTTAATAGCCAAACAAAATAATGTTTGAAAGCAGTTTCACTTTACTTTTGTCCCGTGTGAAGGATTTGACGTTTTGTTGTCTACATGGATTGAAAAGGCAGCTGACTATTTGTCTTTCTCTCCATGCAAGTTGTGAAATCTGTTTATACTAGGGTTTACGTAGGCACACTGCATTATTGCCATCTCAATCTTGTCTCTCAATATAGAACTTCTCCATTGTTACTTTATTGGAATGTTCAATGTGATTTTCCATCACAAACAACACCTATTTATACACCTGGTAAAAACACTGGGCAGCTTAGTAGTGCTTGTTGCTGAACTAGCATCTGTTTAGCATAGATTGTGAAGAAAGTAATGGGGACAGGCTACATACCTAAAAAGTACTTTCAGGTGTTTTTTTGCCTTTTTAGATCCTTATTAACAAGCCATTTCCCCCAAACAACATGGTCACTATGGCTTTTAATAAGCTCTCAGACATAGAAAGTTACATGCAACTGGTGTATTAATTCTAAGACATTTGCCATTTCTGTGCACTACATAGACTTGTAGTCATGGACATATTTGGGGTCATTTGCTGTGGCTAGATACAGGACCTAATTCTGATACATGGTTTGCAAGTATTGACGCCTACACCTTGCCTGGCAACCTGTTATGCGACCTTGAATTCACACACATTTGTGCCCTCTTACTCAACCCCCTTAAGTGTAACCGGAATTATTGAAGTTTAAGTCAGTGTGATGCTCTGGCAAGAACAGGTAATGAAGGAACCCAGCTGACCCCTGTTAGGGTTGACTGTTAAAATTCTACATGGTTATTTGTACCATAAGGTGTCAATTCCTGCTACTGATTCATAGCCTCATCAACTAGGCCAATATATACACTAGTCTGTTAATGTAATTTCGTGGTTGTATCAGGCTGAAATAGAAGAGATCACTGCCTTGGCCCCCTCAGACAAAGAAACAAAGAACATGTGTTGCCCTTGAAGGCCCTCAAAGCACTAATACAGGCCTCATTTCCTTTTTCACATCAATACAAAGTTAAGCTCACAATATGTGTTCTCTTAGATACCCCCACATGTTTTAGAATATGGCCCCGATTTGCATACCTGAGTGTTCCCTGTTGATGTGTTTTCCTCTAGTAAAAGCCAGTGTAACAACCAGGCATACTGTACAAATTGAAGTCCAAGTTAACACTGTTTATTCTATGGATTATGACGAATACTGATCCAGGGGGCTTTGATTTATAGATTTTACTGGTGTCTATCCCTGTTTACTGCAGACAGACTGGATGTGAGGGCTTAAGGAACCATCCTGAAAGACTGGGGCCACAATATCTGCTGTGTTTATAAGCTGATTGATGTGCTTTGGGTAAATGAGGAGAGGCTTATATGAGAAACACTGGCTTGCGGTCAGTTTTATTTCTGCTGTTACAATGAGAGCAGGCAGTTGCTGGGCTGACCAGGGATCACAGAGTGATTCCTATCCTCCAGATGGGACTTTCAGGACCATCCCTCAAAAACATTCAGGGTGCTGTGGTATATGGCATCACCACTGATCCGGCTTCCTCTTTGGGGCTGATGGCCCCCATCTCCCTCTTCTGTAGCTTAACATTCGTCAATGCCTGAATCCTCCCCAGCAACACTGTGGGCCAAATAAATAGCCAGGAAGAGAGAGAGAGGGGTCATGGGGTTTAATACACACAAGGGACTCCCTGACCCCAAGATTAAACAACACAACAAAAGGCAAAAAATGTGTCAACCCTGATCAGATATTTGCTTGAACGGGCTGTTATCGCTCAGAATTTACTTCCTTAACTCTGGGGTTAAAATAAATTGGCTAGCTTTATTTGAAATGTGATAAGTTTGCTACGTCCCTGCACTATCAATCTGACTATCCCATAGTCTTTGCCACTTTTCCAGAGTCTGTCTTGGTTCTAGGGTCCTGACTTTCACTGATACAACAATGGCCTGGTATCATGGGACAAAAAACTCGTAATTTGCCTGTGTAACCGGTTTCATAATGATTACTCTTGCATTACCTCACAGATTGGATCTTCACTCAATGATTGAAAGAGATAGAAAGACAAGAGACAGGAAACTTGGCATTGATGTGATCTCCATATCAAACACAGGTGTTCATCTTTAACAGTGCTAGCTATAGGGTGAGCAAATCAAAGACTAATCTGGATCAAACTGTTTACCATGTTTGTAGATAGCATCCTAATATCTGGACCGGCATATGGTTGCGTTTCTGAATCCTGATTGAACTTTCAGTCTTAGTTTCCCTTAGCAAACAATCCATCCACTCCTACCCCCACCCTCTTGAGTTTAAGCAGACAGAACAACATCTGTGAAAGATATCCTTTATTGAATTACAGATAGTTTTTTGAGAATTATTTCAACCGTAGGCTGTTGGTTAGGCTACGTAATGGAAATGTTAGCCTTTAGGGATTCATTCATTCAATGTAATCACTTACAAATGCAAAGATAAGAAAAACATGTATCAAAGTGTTTGAATACAAGATATCTAGTATATAACAGCTACTTCCACCTTACAAAATGATGAAGCGCATGTGAGTCCTTGGTAGATGTCTACGTCGGGGAAAGAAAAATACAACATTTAAGCAAATTATAAGAACAATTTGAGAACAGCTCACCAGGTTACATGATTCAACTGATGTACTTCTGTATTTCCATCCTGCCCACATTCTGAGGTTTAAATGTAAACATTCATAAATAGAAATTAGATCAGGGTCATGGTCTGATGAAGTGTTCTCATCTTGTCTTCCTTCCATCTGGATTCTCCTACTGGACAACACAGCTGTCCTTCTTCACCTTCTGTACATTCTTCATCTCACCTCCATTGCTCATTTCTTTAATCATCACCACCAACTGTTAAAAAGTGAGCATTGGCAATGGCAACATTGAAGACAGTGAGAATACCAAATAAGGTACTGATCCAAGTCACAATATAGACAGAGTTGACCAACCTGTTTTGTATCAGGAAATCCACCAGATTCCAGTTTGGAGTAGGCTAGCTTTCTATTGACTGTCACCTCAAAGCTAGCTGTGGAAGTCACAAGTAAAGTAGGTAAGGGGCTGTAAAACAACTGTACAACTCTAGTCTATGTAGATCTTAGAACAAAAACATTCTCGGTCTAGGTAGGGGAACATGTTGACACCAATATTGTGTTAATTCCTATTCAAATCCCTCCTGGAGCATCGGCAAGCCAATTTGTAAAAACACATTATGGTATTAATATAATTCCCTCACACCAGTCTGTAGTTTATAAACAAATATTTAAATATATGAGCATAGCTAAATGATACAAATGTGAACAGACTTTTGTGTAATATTTCTCAGAGGATAAGAACCTGAGCTCATAGCCACATATAATTTTGTGTGAACAATGTCAAAAGTTCATGTAATAGAAACCACTGGGGATTTCAGCAATTCTTTGGATTGTTTTGACCTAGGGTTAAAATTCATGACAGTAGATCTGATGCTTGCTCTTGTAAAAGGTGTTTGATATCAAAAACTAGGCCTGGGCTACGCTCAATTTTAGCACAATATATTTGACACAAACATTACTTAATTTTAGCCGCCGCCACACATTTTTTTGAATAAAACTAGATGTATTTTAGTAGGAGTATGAATCCATTCGTAAACAAAATGCAAAACAAATTCTATTAAAAGCTTACAGCGCCTCCCTGTGGTTCCAGACACCTTCGCATCAGGAACGTCCCGCATTATCGCAGAAGCCAAATCCCGATAGCGCGAGCCATACCCTCATCCGCTACTGTAAGGAGACGAGGAACAAGCGGCAAGAAAACGTGAAGTCAAGCTTCCATAGCCAACAACGCATCAAAAATATATACATTTCCTGATACCGTCATCATTTCGCTATAGGCCTATTCTTTAAAAATAAAAATATCAGTTTTATGTTATGTTAGGCACTTGGCCTAGAAATAAAGCAAAGAGATTATAGGCCTACCGGGCTTAGGGCATCATATTATAGGTCTAAATTGTTCTTTGCATACTTACCAATATTCAACTTGGACTACAGCCGGCATATTTCCTGTTTTTCAGTTTCTTCAGTTTTTCAAACCTAGCACTGTGACCGCTGGTTAGTTGACTAAACTGCCTAGTCATGTCAGTTGGCTTTCATATTCAATATGTTAACCACACCCCCCACACAGGTATGCATACAAGCAGGACAGACAGGCAGGGTCAACCTTGCTCCCACTGTCCTCCTTACATATTGCCACTCCCAGATGACATGTCTTTTCAGCTACACTGATGTCTAATTATTATGTCATTCTCCAGAACTTATGACCTTTTGTTCAAAAATAAAATGTAATTAGGCCAATGAGGTTTCCAGGTAATCAGCTAGTTATTGGAGGAGCTTCTCATAAGCCTTTACTACACATTTCCCACAACAGCTTTCTCCAATATTTCTGTGAAATGTGTTAGCTTCTTTTCTTTAGCTTCTTATTCTTCACTCAATCAGTTGAACTTAATTCCATAGGCGTACCATCTGAGGCCTACCATCTGAGCCCTACAATCATCAGCTCTAATCACTCATCGACGTATAATTGTTTTAATTGTCAGGCCGAGTATTACATTCTAAAGACAAAACTAGAGATTTACATTTTGATTACATCGATTCAAATATTACAGCCATTTTCAAGTATAATTGACGCATCTGTCAAACAAACAACCTGTTTTGCCTGTTTTGCCTGTTTACATAATTAAAACTGTATCACAGTTGTTGATTTGAGTTTAAACAGTGTTGGGCGTGACTAACAAAGTGTAAAATGTTCTTTGCATTGGTTGCCATGGTATATCATAGCTACATTCCCTGTGGCTCCAACTAATAGGATAAAAATGTAAGCTATTTTTGGGCAAATTACAACATGAGTTCGATTGATGGGTAAGATTCCTTAGCCCCAGCCACTGGGTCGTGGTCATCTTGTGAGAGCATCGGTTTGTAGTAATCTTGCTTCCAGTCTGTTATGAGAAATTATAAATAGAAGATATAGTGAGAGACTACATATAACTTGCTAATTGAAGTTTTTAGTTTTTTTTAGAGATTACTGTACTGGTCCAATCACAATCCACGATTGTGAGTTGTTACAGGGACTTAACAGGTAAAGATGATTAATAACCCTCATGAAAGCTTTCAACAGAAAATATTCAATACAAATAGTTTACTGTATTTTATTTTTATTTTAGGAAAGTAAAAACAGGAAAATTCCCTCACCAGGAAGGTTCAGATTCCAACAACAGAAATTGCAGATGTGTTTTTCAAAGAACTTTTGAATAGCATCATCCCCACAGTTGGTAGATCCAAAAACCATATCATATGATCTGTAAATACAAAGAAAATGCTACATAAGAGGAAACTAACTATCTAGTCCAAAAGCACATTAGTGGATTCAAATGGAAACATGTAACAGGGTTCTTACACCTTACAGTCAAATTCAAGCACTTTTCACGCACTTTCAAGCTGCATTTACAAGCTTTTCAAGGACCTTACAGCTGTGGCAAATTCCATATTTATATACACGTATACTCAAAATTATTATTTCCCTTTCTCACATTAAATCAGATGTCATTATGCTATAAACAACCAAATTTGTGTTTCGTAATAGCATTCTACAGAAGAGTGACAAATTACAGAAAAATAAAACAAAGTTTCATATTTCAAAATAAGTGACCCTTCTGTAAGTAGACTCGGCATCCTATATAACCTGGCTGGGCCAATATAAACCAATCAGACAAATTGCTTTTCAATACATTCTTTATTGAAAATGTCAAAAAAATTTAATTTGAGGTCTTGTTTGGTTGGCAGTAAAGTGAACTGACTCTTAACAAAGATATGTAAACAATACTCTGCAAATGAAAACAAATCAACTTGAAACTACATTAACAACACAAAATATTGAGGCTAAGCCAGATTAGTTAAGTTAGTTCCTAACCACTGGCTCTCTCTACACTACTGGTTGTTGATGTGGCTGTAGCTGTGCTGCTTGATACATTGCTGGTCTGTTGGGAAAAATCTCCCAATGTAGGACCTGGAGTTTGAAGTCTTCTCATCAGATCTGGATGCTTCTTTCCTGAATAATACCACCAAAATAGGAGGAAAATGTTATCATAAACACAAAGTGTTTATTCTCAATACAGTTATCAGTAGGATGCTTAAAAATATAGTTGTTAATCAGCTATGTCGCTGTATGTGTTATTGTATTAAGTTATTTACTTTAAAGTGTTAAATCTCTTTCATGGCACTAACATGACATACAGTAACGTATATGCCTTAATTGTAGCTACAAAAGTATGCAGAACTGCATAAAAATTGACCCAAAATGGTCACAAGTGGAAAATAAGATTTACAAATGCCTACAATGATTTGTGACTAACTTTGAGTACTGAAGGCATCTACCTGCCTTATACTATTCCAGAGGAAAACTGTGTTTTTTCTACATTTATGTCAGATTAAAGCAACATTTCTATGCTTCATCTCTCTGGTATAAACATTCAGCCCTCAGTCATTTATTTTTACTTGTACAATAAAGTAAGACTCGTTTATCAGAATGTCTAATACACTGCAATTCTACACAACTCTGCTACTTATGCAACATTTTTGATAATGGACTACTACTAAGTAGTTTCAGTTAAAAAGTACAAGTAGCCTACACTCCTCTGAACATTTTGACACTTGCATACGCAATTATCTCTCATCCAGTTCACTATTCAGTTTGCTACGTCAGGCTGCGGCTCTCACGGCCTGTCGCTTGTATGGTATCACGCTCAATGCCTACAAATAATTTAGCCTGCGAATTCGCTAGCTAGAGATTAGTTTAAACTAACTTAACATGTAACGTTAGCCTAATCCAAAACTGCCTACTAAGGCAATTACCTTTCATGTGGCTCGTCAGCGCAGACCCTCCCATCGTAAACAGATGTACGTCCTTTTTGCAAACTTTGCAGGAGGCTATTGGAGTTGATCCTCGTTTTAGCCATGGTTTGAATTTGTTGTCTGCTAGCCAACGCTCGCAGAAACGACAACCTATCCTGGCATGTGGTCATCTCCCACTCAGTATCATCAGAGGGCCGAGGTCACACATAAAAACAGACTGGCAGGTCTTACGCATAGTGGGAAGGCCCGAGCGGAGCTGTCTTTGTTTTATGTGAAAACTAAGCAATTAAACTCGCTCCGACTTCTTTTTTTTTCTCTATCCAAGCGAGCTATTCAGTCAGATAGCAATTTATTATAAAAGTAAAGCAATAACAATTTCAAGCACTTTATCCACAATCCAAGCACTTTACCCAAAATCCAAGCACTTCTCAAACCTTGAAAACACGACATAAAATTTCAAGCATTTTCAAGGATTTCCAGCACCCCTACAAACCCTGATGTAAGATACTCACCCCTTCTCGCCTCTCTTTACAACTGATGGCTCTGTAAGAATCTCCCCTACTCCTGAAAAGACAGACATACACTAAAATACAGTTATTAAGGACACCAAAAGCTTGTGATGTCCCTATTGATCAATGTATGTATACTGTATACCCTATAGGCTGGGATCAGGTTACCTTGCAGATCCAACACAAGCAGCTCTCCACGGGTGTATTCATAGGTCCAGTGGCTGAAGGCCAGCATTGTTTCCTCTAACAGGTTGGTGGGGATGATCTCATCTCCATTATTGTTGAACTTTCGGAACTCCCCAGTGATGCACTCCTCTATAGCAAACCACTGGCCAGCAGAATGACAGTACAGTAGAAAAACCTCCAGAAACCTGAAAAGTCACATGAAGAAGGCTGGGGGTAAATGGTAGTAATCGACTGCAGCTGCATTAAACACGAGACTGTGTTACTCACAACAAACTATATATTTTATTATGATTACAGAAATATCTTTTAAATATGAAAAAAAAACTGTTAGAAATTGCCAGTAAAACAACACAGAACAAATAAATGGCCATAAATGGTCCATTTTGACAACGTAAGCCCACAGTATGTGTGTGCATTTTTGTGTGTTTACCTGGGTGAATAAGGGATGGTGTTACTCATCATTTGGTTGTAGGCAAATATCAGCTTTTGAGCAGCTCGCTGTTGCTGGATTCTCTGGATAGAATGAATGAAACATGGCACTACTTTCAATAGATCTAACGTTTGGATAAAAAACGATAGAGGTTAGCGGGAACTGTTTTGACAATCTGCAAAATTACATTCTTTGTTTGCACTTTTAACGAATTGTTAACAATCAGTCAAGTATGTTTGTTAGAGAATGAGCCACAGGCCCTATCTACCCTGAGACAAAGATGCAGCACTGTGTCCTCCTTGTAGATGCTCTGCCAGGTTTGGACTACCTCTGGAAGGAAGGACTTGACAATGTAC
>JAVQIZ010229699.1:7500-15981 GCA_036023535.2 Galaxias brevipinnis | reverse complement strand
GACACACTCGCTGGTGTGTGTGCGAGTGCCCCCCACACCCCCCCTCTCTCTCTATCTCTCTCTCTCTCTCTCTCTCTCTCTCTCTCTCTCTCTCTCTCTCTCTCTCTCTCTCTCTCAATCTCTCTTCCCCCCTTTCCATTTCAGTCTTCATCACAACTTCATTCATCAACAGTGAGCCAGGACTGTTTCTCTTAGAAAATCAGCAGTTGGCACCAGCTACGATCAAGCTCCCTGCAGACACATGAAAGATGGCCACTTATGAAAAGATAGAGCGGGGGGGTGGGGGGGGCGGGGGGGGCGTGAAGCAGCGAGGAGAAAAAAAGTTGAAGCACCGAGAAAAATAGCAAGGATGAGAGAGAGAGAGAGTGAGAGAGAGAGAGAGAGAGAGGGGGAGAGAGGGAGAGAGAGAAGGGAGCAATAGAAGATTGAGAGAAAGAGAGAGAACTGAAGAGTTGGAAAAAAAAAGATAAGCCTCCCAGAGTGGCTGCTTATTTTGCTTTGATTATAGTCTGTCTATAAAAAAAAAATCTTGGGGGAAGAGAATTGCCCCACGAGCGCTACGGTTTGTCGACATTCGTGCTTCATTGTGGAATTGTGGAAGAACAACACTCCACATAGGCACGGCAACAATGTTTGTAAGGTCCAGCGTTTATTTTCGTAGCCCTCGCGCCTGTTACCACTTTGTGTGTTTGGGAGTGCTGGCGAGCTGGGGATGCAGCGGCAGCAGTGGAGGAGGAGGCGGCAAGGCAAGGCCTGTTTTACTGTCTTGTTTTAGAGTCTCTCAGACGAAAACACCACTGATGATACTCACCACCAACCGTCTTCCCCTTGGCCGCCCCCCGCTTCACTGAGGGAAATGTCTCGCATTGTTTTCACAGGCCTATGTTGTTACGCTGTTTCAGGGTTCCAATGATATTTGATATTATCTTTGGAAATTGTTTTTTTTTTGTTGTTGTTGTTGTTGGTGGTGGCCTCACGTTCTCTCGCTCGTGCCGAACTGTGGAACTTCCGAGTTGACTGGAAGTCATGCAACTGTGCCCCTATGTCTCGGAATAGAGAATAAATACACAATAAATAAATTAAAACAATGGCCACTTTGACACTGTGAGCTGTTTGAGAAGCTTGTCATTTTATTAGAAACCACATTTTGTCATCATACCCATTTCACAAGTCTATCACATTTCATATCACATTGACGATCATACAATTTTATCCAACGCCTTGTGTAACTAAATAGTTCTTAAATAGAAATGTCTTTCTTTTCCACTTTATACTAATACTAACATCGATCTGTTCCTGTTAACTCTTTTTCACCACTTCCCCTTTTCTCTCTATCTCTCTCGACTGCTCTATGCGTTATCTCTTCCTGTCTCCCTCTCTCTTATTTCCTGTTCTTTCTCTCTCTCTCTCTCTCTCTGTCCCCTTGCCACCTCTCTGTTTTCCCGAGGGCCACTCCTCATGGGGAGCCCTTTGTAGGGTCCTCTGTCATGGAGGCCGGGTTAAGCCCTAAGTCCCTTGTCTGGTAAAGCTGCCGCTCCACGTCAATGGCAGAGGGGGCCTACTGCAGAGCTCTGCCTCTATGTTGCCGCTTGTCCCTCCAAGCCCCTGGCACACTTGTGAAGCACCTGTTGGGGACCGGCGAAGGGGTTTGGGGAGATGGGGTGGGTCTGCCCCCAATGAGAGGCTACTGGGGGGTGGGGATTGGGTGTAAGGGATGGCAGAAGCAGGTGCACTCCGAAATAAAGGTAACCTAAATCAGTCAAAACAAGAAGGCAGTGAAACTTTGAACACAGAGGGTGTTAACCTCGGTTTGCTCTGTGGAGAGAAGTTGGTCCAACAGCCTCGGCTGTTTTCTAAGGGTGAGGTAGAGGAAGGGAGTAATGGACAAACTACCCATGTCAGGGTGCTGAGGATGTCCCCACTCTGAATATATAGGTCTTAAGACGTACCAAAATGTCTGCCCCTATGACTGGTGCACTCGCACATCTATTCCTGGTTCCACTAATACTATGGAGATACAGTAGAAATACTGACCCCATGTTCTACGGCTCTGTCACCGCTTCCATAATCCCACTTCATAAAGGAGCTCTAGGAACAGCGTGTGGGATACGACCATGCACTGGAGAACAGGACTGGAATGAGGAGCGGCAGGCGGGCAGGCGGGCTTCCTTCATTTGGATCATAACGACCGGTCTAACACACCCAGTCCCCTCTACGCTAGTCCCCAGCAGGAGCAGCGGCGGGGCCAACCAGGGAACCAGAGCGCTGACGCTTTCCTCTTCAGACGAGAGAGGGTGGGGGGGGGTTGGAGAATGAGGGAGGAGGAGGAAGGAGGAGAGGAGTGTGGTAATAAAGGCAGGGATGAATGATGGCTTTAGGGGCTGCGGTGTTGACCGAGCCGATGACAGGCGGGACCGGGGGCCCACCCTTTTCAAATGCTCTTGGCCGCCAGGCCGCCGTTGCCATGCCAACAACACCGCAGCATTCACACTCGGCGGGCCCCCTGACAAACGTATACGAGGCAAATTTACAGGCTGGCGTGAATTATATATGGTTGTTAATGGATGAAGTCATAATCCGCCATTTTAATATGTATCAGATATAAAAGCATTAACACGGCAGTTTGATCCGCTCGTGGCCCCCTCCGGACCTCCACCGAGGCCTACTGATGTCTGAATAGAGCACAGCTCTGTCTCCCTCTCACTGCCTTCTTCTCTCTCTCTCTCTCTCTCTCTCTCTCTCTCTCTCTCTCTCTCTCTCTCTCTCTCTCTCTGTTTCTCTCGCTTTCTTTCTCTCTCACTTTCCATACATGATTTAGATATTTTTGTTCTCCCAGGACATATCTGAAAAGTGGTGTGTTCCAGGGATTGGAAAATCTCAGATGAGTGAAGGTGTGAGGACGGAAGGGGAGGAGGGGGTAGGAAGGAAGGAGAAAAACGGCAGAGGAGAGAAGCAGGGAGCAAGGTCAAAGGTCAAATCGTTAGAGGTAAGGAGGTCCAGGCTAGAAGAGGCAGGAGAGTAAATCTAGTGCGTAATGTACGCAGATGTTCCCGCAACGAACACAGGGCCAATCGAAAGAGGGAGCTAGCCGGGGGGCCAGAGAAAGGAAGAGAGGAGGGAGAAAAGGTAATGGCCACACGACAAAAAAAGATAGATAGAGAGACTGAGAGAGTGGAGGAGGCCATCGCAGGGTGAAAGAGAAGCATTGTAATAGATTGCGTAGAGATGAGAGCACATCTATGGAGACAGGGAGAAAGAGAGGGGAACCATCAGGCAGGCAAAGGTTAGCGAAGGAAACGGATAGAATGACACAAACCAACATCAGATACACAGCAATATGGACAAAGCCACTCATGCAGAACACAGATTTGGTGTTCAGACGTGTGCCACTAAAGGCTTCACAGACCCCTGGGTAAGAAGGTTTTCATCAGCTGTGACATACTAGTACAACTCTATCCATCACATTACAGCGCTCTGTTGTTGTTTTTTGGGCCTGTCCGATCAAAACACATAACATAACATAACACACACACTCTTTGTCACACACTGCCACACACAAACACTCCGAGGCACGCACGCCTGAGGCCTTTTGGTGTGTGTGTGTGTGTGTGTGTGTGTGTGTGAAATCAAACTTCCACCCACCTCATATCCCCATGGTGTTATTGTGAAGGAACCAGCAGCATTAGTTCTTCATTGAACTCAGATTAGTTAGGCTTTGACCTTTGGTGGTAGCGCTGGTTTTGTTATGAAGGTGAGTCTCCCATCTCCCGTTTAAAACCTTGCTAACCCATTTCCCCCCTCTCGCACCGGGCCAAAACGAAAAGCCGAACAAACATTTTCTGAGGAAATAATGAAATTCCTGAAATTATTAGGAAGAGGGACCTTATATCATCTGGTATCGTTCCGTAACCCCCCCCCCCCTCCTCCCCTGAGTTCGCTCCTATAGGCTGAGTCAGTCGGTCGACTGCGCCGCCCCCCTTTCTCTTCCAAACATTCCTGTTACTGTTCTAAATAAACAGCATCATTACACGAGCCGCGCTGCATCCTCACCTCGCCCGCCGTCTCTTATCCGGCCCCGGATCGGAGCGGGTGACTCAGTCCCAGACTGTTTATTTATGTGAAGGCCCGGGAGAAGTGGAGAGGTGTGGGTCCTTCCGAGGCTGTCACGAAACACGGAGGAGGGCTAGCCCGCCAACCCCATACGGGTTCAGCCTGCAGGGAAAGTGAAAACGGAGGCCGTTCGTGATAGCGACGAGTGCGCGGATCGAATGCGTTTGGATTTTCGGTTTCGAGTGGGCCACTTCAGGGAAATGTAGTTCATCTTTTGAACTGACTTCAGTTGTTATGTCGGGCCGTGCACACACACACACGCACATCTCGTTTTGCAGTGTAACTTCTCTTTTTCCCTTCTTTTTCAATGATGCTGTTTCCTGTGATAGCGGGCTGCCTAAGTTTACTGTTTCAGCAACCCACTCCACTCCGCTCCCTTTTCAGATGTCCTAATTTGCCCGATAATTTAGAACCTCACTGCACCCCCCCTCCCTCCTCTCTCCACTCCGGTGCCCTGCCTTTAATCACTTACCCGACTCTCCTGCCAAAGTCCCTTCTCCCACTCCTCTACACCTTCCCGGACGGCCACGGTCTAATATCAGCTCATACTCCATCGAGTGGGCCTTCTCGCATGCATCATCTGTGTAATTAGGTAAAATATAGCCGGTCGATTTACCGCCAGTTGCCTCCTACAATTCATTCCCAGAGTTGTAAGTGGTCCAACGGCTCTCTGCTGCACCGTGCCAATGCAGTCAACGTTTACACGGCAGGCTTCACACGCGGCAGATGCTCTAGGTGGAGCTGGACTGGGGTTGCCTTTGTAGAGATGTTGCCTTTTGTTTCCAGGCTTGAAGGAATGATGATGTCATTTTTGAGTGCACTCTTTGGAATGGGGTGCTAAATAACAAAAACAAATGTATACTGTACTTTTTCACGGACACATTTCCGTTTTAATGAGAACGTTTGCACGATTGCGCAGTTGAAACTGGACGTGGTTCTAGATTACACGTTGTATTTAAAGCAATATTAACAGCAAGGATTGACAGCGGTTGAGCTTGGGTCCAAACGTTAGCCCAAATCATTAGTGTGGCGTAGCCTAGCCTACTCATTGGACAGCGCTCCGCGGCTTGAAGTGGCAGTCAGTCCAGCAAGTCCATCCAGAGTTTTTTTTCTCCCAAGTTTGCTAGCTCACTTATTCAGCCTTTCAAGCTAAAAGCTTAGTTAAACGGATATTGTCATTTATAGTTTTTTTGGTTTTGCTTTCCGACCTAGGAAGTAGAGTTGCGGTTAGGTGTGCAGAAAAAAAAGATGGCCGTTTATCAATAAAAATATGGCTGCATTGCAACACTCTTCAAAGCCTATCTATGTCAAAGTTGGTTGGATAGCGTACACATATGTTGGCTTTATGGCTACGGTAGAGCACAAATAATCCTGCATTTGATAAGCCCATGTAGTGAAGGCCTAACAGATCCAGCATCACTGACTAGTCCCCACTGAACATAGTATTTGATGTGAAAGGAGCAACCAAACTGACTGGACCACTGGACCAAAGCGTCAATCACTAGCTTGGATTTAGTTCTATTATGCTGGCTGTACAGATCTGAAACATGGCCAGAAAAAAAGCCATTTTGTGCTGTTGAAATGATTATCGTTCAGTCTCATATTCAGGAAACCTTAAATGCACTCTCTCTCCTGGTTTGGCCTTGGGTTAGCCAGTGTAATCTGGCTGTCTCTCTGCTCTGTGAGATCATTACCATCATTAGGAATGAACTAGCCTTGCAACGATCTGCAAGCATCTTGTGGAAGGTCGTTGTAACAGCTGTGAATGTCTCTTTCGGCTCCTCCCTTCCCCTCTCCTCCTCTCCTCTCCTCTCCTCCTCGCCTCCTCTCCTCTCCTTTGCTCGGCCTTGCCAGGGCCTATCTGGACGTGAAGGAGCTCAAGGACATTCTGAATCTGGACGGCTCCACTCACCTCAACGTCTTCTTTGCCAACTCGTCCGACGAGGACCTGGCGGGAGTGGCCACCTGGCCGTGGGACAAAGAGGCCCTGACACATCTAGGTAAAGGCACGCTCACACTCCTACGAAGTCGCATGGCTGTAGAGGAACCAACTGCTGAAAACACATCCATAAATGACTGCTCTGGTCAAATAGACACACACACACACACACACACACACACACACACACACACACACGGTTTAAAGTAATGAGGGGCAGAGTTCTACTTCCTCAGCAGTCTAAAAGGACAAAGTGGACTCTTTTGATTAATACCTTAATGAGTTCCTTTGTCAACTTCACACAGCGTTCACCATACATGGGTGTTGGTGTCTGTAAGTAAGGTACACCGCGTCCTCGATTGTAATGTGTGTGCAGCGTGTGGGTCACTGGGGAGTCTGTGTGGAGAATCGGTGAATGCGGGTGTGCGTGTCTGCCATTTTGTGCACTTCATGGATGTAACTGGATTTCATGGTGTGTGGTTTATGATTAAAACCCTAAAGCGTTTAACAGGCTCCGTGAAAGTCTGTAACCCTAACTCTACCTCCCCATCCGTATTGAAGAAGTGTATCGTCACTGTGCCTGTTTGTCTGTCCGGGTCCTCAGGGGGGATCGTCCTCAATCCCTCGTTCTACGGCACGTTTGGTCACACCCACACCATGATCCACGAGATTGGCCACAGCCTCGGACTGTACCATGTGTTCCGGGGGGTCTCGGAGGTCGAGTCCTGCAACGATGCCTGCCTGGAGACGGAGCCCTCCCTGGAGACGGGGGACCTGTGCGCCGACACCAACCCTACTCCCAAATACAAACACTGTCGAGACCCCGAGCCTGGCAACGAGACCTGTGGCTCCCGACACTTCACACGCACCCCGTTCAACAACTACATGAGCTACGCAGGTACGGGCCATGCTCGCGCACACACACACACACACACACACACGCACGCACGCACGCACGCACACACACACACACAGAGGTAGACTTCATACACATACTGTATCACACGCACACGATGATATGAGCAGTGTGACACATGGGCTGAGTAGGTCACAAGTGCGCACCAGCACACACCGATCACCGCATAGGAATGTGCTAGCGAGCTGCATCTTGACCCCGTGTGACACATATGTGTGTCTACCTTGACAGGTGTGGAATCTAGCGGTGACATTTCACACACACACACACACACACACACACACACACACACACACACATGCGCTGAACGCCTCCTGTCACTAAGGGCGTGTCTGTGTTTGTGGAACGTCCATATTTTTAGCCATGTTGTCCCCACTGGCTCATGAGTCTAGTTTCCACCACCGTATAAACGAGGGGCAACAGACATGGTTAGCTGCCATTCTGGGTGACAGTGTGTGATAGGTGCGACAGGCACCCAAGATGACCATGTGGAGCCTTTAGATTTGCTTAGGCGTACAAGTTCAAACCCTTGTGATTCTGGGACTGCTTCGTCCTTTCTCGTCACATCTGTATTGCTTTCAATCATTTGAAATCCTTCTTCCTCCCAATGTTCATCCTCCTCCTCACCCCCTGCCTCCTCCTAAACACACACAAACACACACCTGCCTCTGTTCTCGCCTGCAGACGACGACTGCACGGACTCCTTCACTCACAACCAGGTCGCCAGAATGCACTGTTACCTGGATCTGGTCTACCAAACCTGGCAACCCAACGCCAAACCGCCCCCGGTTCCTATGGCGCCCCAGGTGGTGGAGCAGCACCATGACGCCATCACCGTGGAGTGGTTCCCGCCCATCTCTGGACATTTCTATGACAGGTGACAGGGACAGCAGGGGGTTGTAGCTGGGCTCCGTTCGGTTCGAGGTTGTCTGAAGTGGATGCCGAACAGAACCCAGTAGAATCTTAACTGAACTGAACTTGGAGGGGCTGTGTTTGTCTCATGCATGAAAGGTGCTAGGACTGTGCCAACCAAACAAATCTGGAACCGCTTCTAGGAGTGGAGGCCAGTTCTGTTTTGTTTTTTCCAGCCAGACCCCTTAAACCATCGTAACACCTAAAACAGTAATATCAGTTTTATGTAAAACAAAAAAAGACAAAAAAAAATAATCCAGAAAGTATTGTCACATTTAGTTTTTTTTAACCCCACCGCCCTCCTCTGAAATAATGCACCTCCTTAGCCATCTATTTCGGAGCTCCTCAGTATTTTGTCGCCGTGGTGTTGTTGTGTGCGTGTTTGCTCCGTATCTAAGTTGGTTGCTGTGCCCGTCTGTTGGTTTCCTAGAGAAGTGGGATCAGTGTGTGAGAAATGCACCGAGGGGAGAGTCCTGCTGCAGTACGCCTCCAACTCCTCCTCCCCCCGACCCTGTGACCCCTCCGGACACTGGTCGCCCCGTGAGGCCGAGGGTAGGACACCCGTCTCTCCTTTTTGACCTTATATACTTGTAATTGTTTGTTT
>JAVQIZ010229699.1:0-2500 GCA_036023535.2 Galaxias brevipinnis | reverse complement strand
CCAGCCAATGGAGATAATAGATAAGGAGAGCGAGACACAGCCAGCAGCTGAACATGATTCACAGCTCATGAAATCCTTTGTCAATAAGGTGCTTTTTCCTTTTCGTTTCTCCTTTTTGTGCCAGACATTGTCACAAGTACATTTACAGCACAGTTGCTGCCTTCTATTTTTTCCAAATACACTAAGTGACTCTGAATCTACCCTGAAGTTGTCAAACCCTCAACCTGAACTCGCTAGCACGTTAGCCTTTCAATCTCCCACCAGTGGTTGTGATTGGAGGAGGAGAGCAGCCGCCCATGATAGCAGCTGACATTACACGATATTATCAGTGGCTGCAGCCCTCCAGACCCACTAACTCAGTGAAACACACACCACACGGAGCACTGCGGGGGGGGGGGGCTGGCGACCATCGGAGTGTGTTTGCCTCTTGTTTCTGTTGTGTTGCCCTCCACCCTCTCTCGCTCTCGTTCTCTTGCGTGCACACCAACCCGCAAACACGCACACGTCTCTCTCTCCCTCTCCCTCTCTCTCTTTTCAAGAAACCATGCACTCTGGCCACACACACACTTACAATAATACATGTGTTGAGATAATGTGGCCTGGAAAGCGTAGTCAGTCCTCACTTGATTAAACACTGGAATTTTGTGCGGTGCCCAGAAATGAGGTTAGCAAATGGGTTTGTCGGTTGCCAGGTTGGATATGGACGAAAGGGAATGGCAGGGAGAGCGCTGCGTCTGCCGCTGCGCTGGCCTGTCGGAGTGCCTGATGAATGTTGGTGTACGTCACTGCGAGGGATAATGTGAGGTAGCGGTGTGTGTGTGTGTGTGTGAGGGGCGGGGAGGCTGGGGGTAGGGGGGGGGAGGGCGATGGGGGTATCGTGACCGTGGCGAGGTGAGAGGCCCTGGGAAAGGTTTCTGGCTTCTGGCTCCTCAGGATCAACACACCTTAGTGGAGCAGAAAGAACACTGTTCCACTTCATTCCACCCCCTGAGTTCTGCTCCAGCTCCTCCTCTCTTCATGTTCATGTCTCGTCTCTCCTCTCCTCTGCTCTCTCTTGTTTACACCACCAATTCTCTGTTTGAATTCTGTTTGACTGTCATCACATTGTTGCCTGTTAAGAGGAATGCTGAACGTGCCGATATTGACTACCCCCCCCCCCTTCTCCTGTTCCCCGATCCAGGCCCCCCCGACGTGGAGCAGGCGTGCGAGCCCAGCGTGCGCACCTGGAGCCCCAATGCGGGCATGGAGCACGGCGCGGTGGGCCTCTCCGGCTGCCCCCTGCAGGGCTGCATGCTCCAGCTGGACTTCGCCCACCCGCTGGTGCCCGACTCGCTCACCGTGTGGGTGACCTTCTTCAGCCCCGAGGAGCCCGTGCTGCCCGCCATCCACAACATCCTGCTGCTCACCACCGCCGGCCACAACCTGTCCCTGGGGCCCAGCGACGTGTTCTGCGACGCGCCGCTCACCCTGCGGCTGAGCGTGGAGGAGGAGGTGTACGGCGTGCAGTTCTTCACCATGGAGCACTACCTGGAGATCGACGCCACGCTGCTGGCCTCCAAGGCCGACTGTCCGCTGTGCCACCACTGCCAGCCGCTACGCCACCGCCTGCTCCGGGAGCCGCCGTTCAGCCACGCGCCGCACGGGCTGCTGCTGTCTGACGGCGCCCGGCGCTACACGGACAGGTGAGACACGCCGGGGGGGGGGGGGGGGTGACGAGGCCTGCTACTTTAGAGTGACCGGTCACAGGAACACCCGCCATCTCTGCAGTGTTCTCTGTAATGTTGGACCTCGGCTTGGAAACACCAATGAATAAGAGCAGAATCTCCTCACTGACCCCGAGTGAAATGTGAATGACAAAAATGTTATTTTTGAGAGGAGGGAGAAGTTGTTTTTGTGGCCGTAGCGCAGCCAAAGTGAATATGCTGAGTGTTGCCTCCGCACGCTCGCCAATGTCCAGTGAGGCCAAGTTAGTGTTGGTTCCTTGTCCTGGCTGGGAGAACCACCTAGCCCAGCCAGGTACCAGGGATCTGCCGGCCCACCGTCCCCTAGGCTAGGCTGGACTGGGCTGGGCCATCAGCTCCCCCTTCCACTGCCTCCCTCTCTACCTCCCTTCCTCCCCCCTTTCTTCCCTCCCTCCCTACCCACATGGCAGCCATTGGGCCGTGCTGACTCTGCCTCGCTGAGGGAGAGCTCTGAGTTGACACAGTGCAGAGAGAAAATGACTTTTCTTTCAGTGAACCCACTTTTCTTCTCCCTTTGTTTCTTCATGAGGAGGTCAACCAAGTTGAGGGGATGGAGAGTTTGTTTTGTAGTACATTCCGGTGTATTTTTAGGGGGATTATTGGACACGAATTAGTGGGGGGAGCGAGCAGGGGGGTGTAGGGTAGGGTGTTGGATTGCTCAAATTCCTTGCACGAAAAACATCCAGGAAAATATGTTTTGGTTAGTCAAATCATCCTGTCTCCCCTGGGGGGGGGGGGGGGGGGGGGGGGGGGGGGGG
>JAVQIZ010229688.1:0-22206 GCA_036023535.2 Galaxias brevipinnis | reverse complement strand
CCCCCCCCCCCCCCCGGCCCCCCGGCGCGGCCAGAGACCGCTGTGAAGCTTGCGGGCATGGTAACAGTGGGCTGACGGAGGGGGAAACACAGTGTGGGATTGGGAGTTTGTCTTTCCTGGGTGGGGCTGTGTGTCACACACACTGTGTGTGTAAAACACATGTGCCTGTGAGGTGGACGATGCCTGTGCGTCTAGGGAGGTGTTGTGTGCTCTTTGGCGTGCTGTGTGTGTGTGTGTGTGTATACGTGGTTGTTACACACGGCTGTCGTGCGGACCCGCCGTCGGCCTTGCGGGCGTGTACACCCCAAGCCACTGCTCTTTTACTGCTTGGCGACGGCGGCCAGAGGCGGCGCCCACCTGTTCTAAAACAACGTGGTCCGAGCCCAACACGTTTGCCTACTCTCTACTGGCCTGGTGTTAGCTTCCAGGGGTCACTCACGGAACAGCAGCATGCTGGCGTTGGAGGCCCCCATCCGGTTGGAGGCGAAGCAGGTGTAGTTGCCAAAGTGTTTGTCCGTCACGTTGGTGAAGAGCAGCAGCGAGCGCGTCTTCTCGTTCTTGATCCTCAGGGTGTTGTCGTTCTCTACCGGCCTGGGGAACACAGGAAGAGGGGCGCAGGGGACTGTGTGAGAAACACCTCGAATCCCATCGGAGACGGCGAGACAGAGAGAGAAAAACAAAACACAGCCTCCCCCTCCCCAGACGGCCCGCCTCACCCAGAGTCTTCTCCTCCCATCTCCGTTCCCCCCGTCCCTCTCCCAGTCCCTCGCTGACCTTGTCCCATTAGTCCCCATCTAACGGGCCCTGAATCACATGGAGCCCCCCTGCAGAGGATGATTACACTCTATTATCAACGCTCGCCAGGCTCGTGTCTCACTCTATTCCTGTCTACCTCGCACGCCCCCTCGCTTGCTCAGCGGGCAACCACTACAGACCGAGGGAAAATACCGCGGCCCTCGGAGAGCCGGATCGTTCGTGGCTATCGCCTGGATGCATTCAAACACCAAATCACATTAGCCCAAGGCCTTGGGCAGTGTGGGGATGTGCTAGGCGTAGGACAAGGGACACGAGTCATAGTGCCAAGGCAGCGCCGAGCCGGTTTGTTTGTCCTTACCTGCGGTCGTCTCTGTACCACTCAAAGGTGGCGGTGGGCACCGCCATGGCCTCGCAGCGCAGAATGGCCGTCTTGCCCAGCTGGGCTGGCATGTTCTTCACGTCGGTGATGGCCGGTGCGTCTGAGGAAGAGGACATGAGATAGGGAACGAGAGAGAGGAAGAGAGAGGGACAGAGAGAGAAGGAGAGAGAAAGAGAAATGAAGAGAAAGAGAGATAAAGAGAGTAAAGGATAAAGAGAGTAAGAGAAAGAGAGAGGGAGGGAAATCAAGAGAGTGCAGTTAATAGAGTACGTAAGAGAGAAAGAGAGTGAGCGAGCGAGCGAGAGAGTGAGTGAGAGTGTTGTAAGGTCTGCAACTCGGACCTCCTCTTTGATCAGGCTATGCGATGTTGGCTGCGGGAGTTGAGTCAGGGCAGTCTCAAGGTCAACTGACCTCAAACATGTAAATACATGAATTCCTCCATAATTATGTGGGATTTGCATCATCATGGATCCATCATTGGGTTACCTCTTGGGAGGCTGTGTGTCCGTGTATTGGGGTGTGTAAGGTGAGGCAGTGTGTCAGTGTATCAGGGTAAGGTCAGGCTGTGTGTCCGTGTATCGGGGTGTGTAAGGTGAGGCAGTGTGTCAGTGTATCGGGGTGTGTGAGGGGAAATTGTGTGTCAGTGTATCAGGGATGTGTGAGGTGAGGCTGTGTGTCTGTGAATGAGGGGTGTGTTAGGTGAGGCTGTGTGTGTCAGTGTATCAGGGGTGTGAGGTGAGGCGGTGTGTCTGTGAATGAGGGGTGTGTTAGGTAAGGCTGTGTGTCAGTGTATCAGGGGTGTGTGAGGTGAGGCTGTGTGTCAGTGTTTCAGGGGTGTGTTAGGTAAGGCTGTGTGTCAGTGTATCAGGGGTGTGTGAGGTGAGGCAGTGTGTCAGTGAATGAGGGGTGTGTGTACTTACAGTTGACGGTGACCTTGACTCTGCGTCTGTCGGGCGGCGCCACGCCATTGTGGGTGACACACTCGTACTCCTCTCCCTGCTGCCTCTTGATCTCCGTGATGTCCAGGAACTCCCCGTCACTCACCAGGCCATCTGGAGTCACAGGGCAAGGGGTCAAAGGTTACCCATCTACCTACCCATAACCATTGAGGCCGGGCTGCCGACCTGAGGGGAGCACGCTGGGCTATCTGTTGACAGGCGCGCGGCGTGACGGCTTCAGGGGACTGCGAGCGCGTTCACAATCTGTTATGGTGTCTGATGTGGTGTGTGCAGCTGCTCTGTCGCACGGAGACTGTTTGGGAAGGGCTGGGCCGACAACACAAGAGACGGAATGGACAACGCCGACATCGCCGACGGACTGAAGTCTCGGGGGGGAACAGAGAGGTGTTTCCATCCGTCGGCCACACAGCCCCCGACAGAGGGAACGGCTGGTGGGCCGCTAAGCAGTGTGAGAGAGAGAGAGACTGTGTGACTATTATTTGGTGTTGACAAACTCCCCCGGTGCCCCGAAAAGAGAATTAGTCTGCCTCGCACTTCGGCGGCCCCAGCGCATTTCCTTGGGCGACGCGCCGCAGACAAACGACAGAACGGTTGCCGAGAGAGAGAGAAAGAGAGAGAGAGGGAGGGTTGGGGGGACGGGGGACGGGGACGGCCGGGTGGGGGACGGGCGGGAAGATATTGCCTGGGCGCGTGAGAGAATAGATGTTGGGGGTGTTATTAGAATGGCAGCCGCGGCAAGAGAACAAAAGACAGCGGGAGTGGGGGAGTAAGAGGATGAGGGAACTACGTCTCCGTAGCCAGCTTGTCTTGCAGCTTCCAAAGCCATTAGCTTAGCTTTTTTCCCCCTCCACTTACCCCATTAAAGAAGTCAGGCCGCGGAACACAACATAATGCATAATCTCACCACTAACAAGGAAAGCCACCGCTTGAATTGCCCTTCACTTCCTCACTTTCTTCACAAACCCCCCACACACACACACACACCCTCCCGCCAACCCACCAACGCCAATCAGCGGACCTTCATGTCCGCGGACAAAAACCGCGCCAACGCGTGCCCCGGCTCGCGAGCCACGCTCACGCAAACACACACAAAGGACACTAAACAGCGCAATAATTCCTGTCAGAGATTAGCGCGGCGGTTCTAATTGAAGATTATACTGGAGGATTATTAGCGCGGCTACTGAGCTGGAGACGATTATTTGCAGCTGGCGTTGCGGAGGCAGCGACAGCAGCGGGGGCTTTCTGTCCCCCCTCGTGAGCCGGGGTGGAGGGGGGGAGGGAGGAGGGAGGGAGGGAGTGGGGGGGGGGGGCGCTACCCAGCAATGTTATTCACTCAATTCATTAGCCTAATAAATATGGTTCCCCTATGACATCCCGGCGGAGCCGACTGCACCAAACTCTGCCTGCGGGGCTAGGAGACGGGAGGGAAGGAGAGAGCAGGCACACACAGATATGAATCAAGGCTACTCGCAGTGTCGGTCCCCGAGACTTAACAAAAAAACTCAACTCTGACACCGACAGTGGGTGGGACCACAGGGCCTCAGACCGCAGCCCCATCAGCCATTCCTTCCCATTTCCCGGGCAAACAGATAACGGCCGGAGAAGGCCGGCTGGATGTCCTGATCCAGTCCTGCGATAGATAAGAAAGTGTGCTATCTCTGCAGTTTGATCCGGAGATCATTAGCCGTCTGATGGGGCCCGAGGCGGCTGGAGATGATCTGATGGAGGCGCTGGTGCACCTGGTGGGTCTCTAGCGTAATGTCTGGGAGATGACGGCGGACAAAGCGAATGTCAGATCACCGTGGCTAGAGAAAGAGGCTGTGTGTGTGTGTGTGTGTGTGTGTGTGTGTGTGTCTTTAATGCATGTGCGTGTGTGTCTGTAATGCATGTGCGAGTATGTGTGGGCGTGCAAGTGCATTAAATCATGTACTCATCGTATGGGATATATGGCACTAAAAGCCTCCGGTTCAGATTGAAAAGGGAAGGTTCCAGCGCGTCTTGCCGGCCAGGTAATGGATGTCAGGGAAAGTGAACGGGAGAGGAGATTGGAATGCTGAGTGGGTTTCTGCAATGAGAAGGGGCGGGGCGGCAGGCCACTGTGGTCTTAACCGGGAGCCAAACTTCCGGCACCCTATCCAGACGTGCGACCTTTGATGGGGGGGGGGGAGGAGGGTGTCAGGAGGTGTGTCTCACATAGGAAGGCGGGGGGGCCCCCTACGGCCCCCCCTCCCCTGTCCCTCATGCCCACCTTCCACCTCTCTAAACAGAGGAACAGATGGCAGATGGCAGCCGCTCACTGTTGCTCGGGCCTCCTCCATCCTCCTCTATCCCTCCCCTGCTAGACGCGGCTCAGCTGCAATGACTCCCGTGGAATAGTAATGCAGCGGCATCACTCTCTCCCTAGAAGGCTGGTGGTGGTGGTGGTGGTGGGGGGGGGGGTTGCTAGCGATAGGGGAGGTGGCGGGGGGTGACTGCTGACACGGGAGAAATGCTGTAGGCTTGCCGACGACGACAACACAACGCTGTAATGAAAGTGTGCGCACGCCGCGTGTGTGTGTGTGCAAGCGTAACTCTCGAGTTGTGTATGAGTCGGTGTCTGTGAGTGTGTGTGTGTGTGTTTTTGATATCACCTGGGCCTGCCCTTTGCCGGAGGTACACTTTGACAGGACGGAGAAGGACACACACATTCACAATGTGCACACCCAGGGACGTGGTGCAGGGCACAGAGAGCATAATAACCGCAGGGCTACCTGCTAGCTCACGGCTATTGCACCCAGACACTGCACTAGGTCACGATGGCATACCGCATTAGCTGTGATCAAGCTAAAGCCCTCAGAATGCTAAGCTAGCGTTTTGCGTTTCCCGTGGAGGCTAGCATTTCCGCTGTGGTGCAGACCAGCTATTAGCGTGCTAAGCTAGCATTCGAGGAACTAGGTCATTTATACAGTAGCATCTCCACCGTCTCCTGCTATTCCGCCGACTACGCTCACCACACGGGCTGAGGAGGGATGGCATCAGGGGACTCGATTAATAATTCCGCGCGGCAAATCGGACGTTATTTATCAGGAGCTTCATAGAGGCCACCCCGGAGGAACGGGTCTGGCGCGGAGGCGATGATAGAAGTTGTAAATAAGGATGCTAATGACAAACACGGTTGTTAGAGCCAGCCTCGCTGTGATGCCGGGTGACACGCCTGATGATGACAGATGCTGATGATTATGGTTGGCGCGTGTGCGGATAATTATGCGTAATGCGTGTGTTTTGGGGGTCTAAATAGTCCTAAGCGGCGCGTGTTTGTTTGTGCATGGGGAGCGCGCGTGTGTGTGTGTGTGTGGGGGGGGATGTGTGTGTGTGTGGGTGTGTGTGTGTGTGTGTGTGTGTGTGTGTGGAAAACAGCAGGCGCAGCCAGCGTGTGATGGTGACAAGGGCAGAGCTGGGGACGGGCGGGCTGACAGGCACTGGAGACGGGACAAACACAGAGACCAGCTAATGGTGGAGAAAAACGACAGACGGTGACAAAGGAGTGAGGAGGAAGTACCACGGTAGATGGTATAGGTGCAGAGGAGGCAATGTGAAGCACAATGCCATAGAATAGAGGAGGAGGACGCATGCCACCCTCTATTAATAATAGTATCCTTCATTGGAAAATGAAGTTAGAATCAAATACGAAGACGTCACTTGATTACAAAGCGAGCGGAATCCAGATGAATATCACCCATAGCAACACTGCCACACAGAGAGAGAGAGAGAGAGAGAGGGATATATATATATATATATAGAGAGAGAGAGAGAGAGAGAGAGAGAGAGAGAGAGAGAGGGATATGTATATATATAGAGAGAGAGAGAGAGAGAGAGAGAAAAAGAGAGAGCGAGAGAGAGAGAGAGCGAGAGAGAGATGGGGGGATGGAGCAGACAGGACAAAGAGGTCACTTACATTTCTGGTCCTTCCAGGTGATGGTGGGCTCGGGTCGGCCCACCGCCAGACAGAAGAGGTTCACGTTCTCCCCCTCGTTCACCGACACGTCCCGGGAGATGTTCACGATCCGGGCCGGCACTGCGGAGGACAACGTGCCGTGAGTCACACTCCCAGTGACCTCACAATCCCCTTAGTGCTTTAGTGACTGTTCACGAGGCTAATGTCCGCTCCACGCTCGGAGGCCCCTCTTCTTATAGTATCTAACGGGGGAGCTTCTGAAGCGAGGGCCAGACAACGTAAAAAGGTTTAGAGGTCTGGAGCCCTTGTTTATGGCGGCTCTTCACAGAATGACCGCCATCAAACTGCGTTTTTGTTCCAAGCCCGCCACAGTGGAGAGTGGGCACTATGCATATAGTTAGATAGATAACAAGATGGCCCTTGAATTTAAATGGCCCATTATCGTTGTTTTTAATGAGTCTGGCTGCGAGATTGCTTTTCTGCAAGCCATCTACCACTGGATCCCACTTTTTTGTCGCTATCTGACCAGAGTGAAATACTATCAGCGATAAAGCAGAGATTGCAGTCGTGGTTGTGGATGCTCGCGTCTGCTGCTGTGACTTGGGGGTGTAATTATTTTGTGTGATATCGCACTAAGACTGAAATTGGGGGCAACTTGGAATCAAGTAAATATGGCCGTCTCCGTGCCCAGCCATGGCCCCTGTGGATAAGAGCTCTCGGCGGCGACATTGTGTGTGTGAGAGCAGTCTGCTGGAGACAGAGAGGCTCCACTCGCTTTCTTTGTGTGTCCCTCCGAGCCGCACTATGAGCGCCGGCCCGCTACCGCTCTGACGCAGCCCCGGTGGGACCGGCCCGCCCGCCTGTCGACGTGTCCACCCCTGTGTTTTTCCATTTTGATTCGGCTAGCCTTATATTACTAGGGTTTGCGCTACACTGAGCTACAATATACATAACAATTGACACATGCAAGGGGAGAAGGTCTGCAATCCATCAGGGGAGCAGTCGGGCGCCAATAACTCACGTCACTCAGGATCAGTCAAACTCTCATTCACGGCGGCGTTGCCTTGACGATTGGGCCCAGCCCTGGTCCTGCACTGTCAGTTATTCAGTCAGGCAGTTGGACAGCCCCCCCCTGTGGTGCCATGTAGCCCCCCCCCCCCCCATATATCCACCCACTCCTCCCAACCTAGATGACCAAACCCCTTCCCCCAGCAATAATACATAAGCCTGTAAAATAGCTTGCTGTAATATATACAGGCAGAGCTTCAGTTTCTTACCAGAGCAGTGTCCTTAGAGCAATGACCGTGATCACGATTTGGCTACTACTACACAGATCCAGATCCACCCACCAACCCCCCCCCCAAACCGTCCTCCGTCCCCCTCCGTCCCCAGGCTCACCTTGGACGATTAGGTAGACGTGGGCAATGCGGGGTTTGTTGCTGGCCTGGAAGGTGCACGTGTAGGAGCCCTCGTCAGCAATCTGCACCTGCTCTATCTGGATGGAGAAGTCGCTGTCGGTGCTGTTCACCAGCGATACGCGGCGGTCCAGCGACCACTTGTCCGTCCCCGTGAACAGGATGTTGGAGCGGTTCAGCCATGCCTTGTGAGTCACCTCCTCATCAATCTTACACCTCGGGGATAAAGAGAGAATTCATACAATACAAAATATAGTTCAAGAATAAAAAGAGGAATGAGGAAAAGTACTGTGCTTGACCACTAGATGTCCTTGTCCTGCCTTGGCTTGAGGAGATGCAGACATGCTTGAGAAAGACTTATATTCAATTGATGTGTATGATACAAACTCAGAGGGGTAGATATTGGAGCCTTGACTGAGCTATAGGTAGAGACAGTACAACACTACAACATATGATAGAAAGCAATCTGACCCTTTCATAAGCCACTGTGACTGAAAGTAGTGGCTGACACAACTAAGTCCTGACGTGTTTTATTAGTGGAGTTCAATTGCTTTGCCAAACTACGCAATATGGTAAGCTTCTGAATGTTGAATTGACAACTTTGCCACAGTAAAGTATTCCACCTGGTGTGAGACACATAATTGACGTGGCGTGTGACAGCATTTTGGCAATTAAAATAGTGTGGCAGGTGGTGAAGAAACAAGTTTTTCATGTAATTAGTAGGTGCAGGTGTAGGATCAAGAGTTACCTCAGAATGACGCTTTCCCCTTCCAAAACTGTAATGTTGTCGGGCAGGTGGCCGAATTCGGCTCCGTGCACATTGGGTCCTGCCAAGGAAAATGGGGGAGAGAGAGAAGGGGGTTAGCGTAATGCCTTTGTAATAACAACAGACGCTCCATTATCTTTCTAAAACCCCAGTGGCCTACTACCTCATTGATCTGCCTCGGCCACAACCTGTTTTCCTTGGTCAACTCACTTACTCCTAAACGGGAAAGTAATAAATACACAAAACAAAAGTGCCGCGAGGTCTGCACTGACCCCTGCATCTGAATAATGATTTGATTTTGCCCTGCGTCTACTAGCTGGGCCCCATGCTCAATGAACAGCGTCGATAATGAGCCGGGGGAAGAGGATTCACGAAGAACCACCCGAGCGTGAAATGAAGGGACACCAACGGCAACAGGGGGGGGAGCGTAAGGTGATGCTCGCCCCATACACAACTACCCACACACACACAAACACACACACACACACACACACACACACACACACACACACACATATACACATACACACACAGTACAAAGCTTTTACAATTTCAACCTACTTTTGAAGTGGTGTATCCATACATTTTAGACATTTGCATGAATTGACTCTGCAAACAAAGATAACCACAAACAGTGCAATCTCACCACGGAGAGAGGCCACGAACAAACCGGTGCTCTGCATGGAGGCCAACACCGGTATTCTCAACTCCTGCCAAACATCAGCACAATTTCCCCTTGCACCTTGTGTCCTCACTTGATCTTTAACCATCTCTCTCCTCTCTGTGTCTCCATCCTACAATGACCTCAATATCTCCATAGACCTCACATAGCCTGGGGGCGGTCTCTGCCTCTGGGTTTAATAAACAGTGACTTATGAGAAGACACACCGGTGCTCAGTCCGGACCCCACAAGCAGCCCAAAGCTTTGTTAAAGGTGAGAGGAATGCCAATATGGCTAAGCATGCCAAATAGGACCCAGGTAGAAATGGAGTTGGCAGCGCGACGGGAGTTGACCATTAATTGGTCAGTTCCTCGCAGTCTTAAATGAACGGGGGCCGGGGTCGCTGTCACAGCGTAATAAGGCCACAACATTGTTATTTGTAATCTGTATTCAAAGACAAAAGGTGTTCTGAAATGACACGCTGAAATGACTAAATGGCTGCCAGACAGCACCGCTAAAGGAACTGGATTATTGTGTTACCACGGAGAGGATGACAGAATTCAAATTGCATAATTAGTTTCACGTTCAGCTTCTTGCGTCGGCGTTCATTTGCATGTGGGGTTGGTGTGCGCGCCGGCAAGCACGTTGGCCCGCGTGTCAGTCATCGGCCAGGACAGGCACCTCCAAACGAGAGGAGTGAGAACTAATGGCGTCTTGAAGGAAAGTGGCCCTGAAAATCTCCAGCTAAAAGCCCTAATCACATTAGCGTCTGCTGCTGCTGTGCTATCGAGGCTGGCCAAGAACCTGGCTCACTCAGGCGGCATCCGGCGTTTCCCCCTCACTGTCTCCGTGCCGCTGGCATCCAGCGACACGTCACCGATTGTATGAAATGTACGGCAAATGCCATCAGCAGTAAGTGTTTGCCAAGGAGGGATTTTTGTTCACGTGTTACATTGTAGACGTACAGCCTAGCTTGTGCGTCTTTGGTTGCTGTTCCTTTCAGAGCCCACCGCACTCTAGTGTATATGTGATTTAATACAAGTTCAAACAACTCAGTCGCAGGGCTTGGCACGGAGACAGGAGTGTCACTCACGCACAAACACTGTGACACTCGTACGCACACACACGCACACACAGTTTCACTGAATGAAGGGTGTATGCAGACGCTGAAAGCTTAAAACAACACAGGGAAGGTTACAAACCAGAGGGTTGTTATTCCCTATTCCCCACTCAATTCCCATTTTCACAGCTCAGTTGGCACCTCGGATTCTAAAACCTGTATCACTCCCCCCTGCGCAGCGCCACGTGTTAACCAGGTCAACACTAGCTTTCACAGCCCATACAATAGCCAGTGTTAGCCAAATGTATTCCTTTACACACAAGCCTTTTCATCAATGGGCCAAACAAACAAGGGTACATCTGCATACCGCACAACACAAGCCAAGGCCTACCCTCCACGCATACACACAGGCACTTGTCAACATCAAAAACAAGGTTGTATTTAAACACGTGTAATATTGTCTCTTTGTCAAGCACAAAACACCAAAGGCAATAAACAGAAATGGTGTGCGCACACACTCATTCATGCGTACGCAGACTACTGTACACCCTCGAGCGTTGCAGAAACTCTGTTTAAAACCTCAATGAAGACATTGGCTGGGGTTAACCTTGGACAGAGTCGAAAGGGTTGGCCTCAGGAGAAGGGGGTGCTATGTTCCTGGTTTCTCCCTAACTCAATTGTCAATTGAGCTTCATTGGAGCCCAGGCTGGGCTTTCTGACAGGATGTGAAAACAAGTGCCTCACCCTTCCCCATTAACAACTGATGGAAGAGGTGAACAACATGGCACAGAAAGGTACAAGATGGAAAGAGGAGGAGATGAAAAAAAGGGGGTCAACTATAAAAAAGAGAATTTGAGTAGAAACACTATGAAGTTGCTAAACTTGGCTTTGTACTGGTTGCTGCGTACAGTGCAGCAGCCAGCAGGACATATGTGCTACTGTTGAAGATGTTCCCTCTGCTGTGTCAAAGAGTGTATATGCATATGGAGTTCTGTGGTCCACTTATATTTGGCGCAGCTCATGACAAGTGACCTCACACCATGTAGAAATATAACACGCTCTACGCACACACAAAAAACACGTTTTGTCAAAGTTAAAAGTCCCAAACCACATCTTGCCTCTTCAGTCTGATAGACTAGGAATGAACCCTCGGGATCACATTAAGTCTACTCCAGTCCAAGCTTTCCACTTGTTCCATGCTGTGCTGGAAGCCTGCTACCAGACTAATGACTTGTTTCTGCCTTGGCATCGCACAATCTGGTGTTTGGGGGTATTTCAGCTTGTGCTGCGTTATCAGTCTGGGACACCACCCACTGAAGTGCCCAACAAGTCAGTAATGAACTCTGTTAGGAGTAGGTTATCGGGGATTGTATCACCTTCAACCAATGAGGATATCAACTAAATAAATGGCCGTTAGAATTTCTTAAACTTAACCTAATAACTTAATCACTTTTTCACCTTCAACGATGGGGAAGCTCTTTTGCAACCGTCAAAGTATTTTGCAGAACGTTCCGGTGCAACAATTGAAACTAGGCCCTTTCCGATTGGGCGATTAGCGGCAAGTCCCTTAAACCCGCCTTTAGTCCCTGAAACGGACATGCAAATTTTTCACTGAGGAAATCGGTTCCTATGGGTGGGTGACCATACTGATACCGCAGCACAATCTTAAATGCCAAAGACCAAATCAGGAGACGCAAAGGGAGATATGGCATTATCAGTCAGCTCCCAGACTAGCTCTGGCCCAATGAGAAAGTCAAATAAATGGACACAGGAGCGGCCCTTGTCCTCACAACACCTCTAGGTCCAATCTCCTAGGCTACATCGCTTTTGTTTTATTGCACCTCCAGTTGTGCTGCAGCCAGCGAGCTTAGTGATTCTGCTTACTGTCTACCTGTCCTTTACACCCAATCCATAAACCGTTGTGTTGTTTTTTCTCCCCTGGTGGTTCACCATATATTTTGTGCCTTATGACACACTCCTGTTTGGTGTGGCTTATCTGTGAGTACAGCTAGGCTGACAGCGCCCGCGACCACAAGACATACATTTAATGATTTGTATTATCTTGACTGTTACATGTGCCCATTTGTAATTGCACTTGTGACTAGCAGACACTTTTAAGTGGGAGCTCCATTGAGCTGTGTCACTTTAGCCTTGTACAGACTGGGCTGGCTGTCTTTGTACAGAGCCCTACATCTAGTCCCTGTTGCCCTTGACGATCAAATAAACAGAGAGGCGAGAAAGAAAGAAAAAAACACACTTTTGAAAAGCCTGATGCGTGCAAACGAGGATAATGGACAGGGTATAATGAAATTCATAACAATAATCGGTTTAAGGCGGAAGCTCGCCCGCATTGAAAGGGAGGGACAAATTGAAAGGGAGAAGGAGCCGGACTAGAGAGTGATAAAGGGCGAGGGTGGAAAAAGATATGGCCAGGCCTCTAGCAGAAAAGGACGACCGTAAAGAAAGAGTGGAAGGAGGGACATAAACACAGGGTGCAAGTTTCAAATGTCGGAGAGAAACCAGAGGAGGTGGGGCAAAGGAAGGAGGGAGGGACGGAGGGGATTGGGAAAGAGTGGAGGCCAAACCGACGAAGGGGTGGAGCGCAAGAAGGCACACCCGCATAATTAACACCGGCATGCTGCAGCCAATTAAATATTTACAGAGGCACTTCCCTCCGACACCTTGATGATGAAGAGAGGCAGCCGGAGGATTATCAGATGGTGGGAGCCTGAGGCGCTGGGGTAGGGAGGGGGGATTAGAAATTAACCGGCAGATAGATCCCTTTTCTTCCTAGTCTGATCCCATTAACTCTGGACGGACCGACACCCCACCCCCACACCCCCACCTCCAGTTCCCCAAAGTCACCCATCCACCATCCCTACTCCCCACCCCTCCCACCTCCCCGCCTCTCCTCCATACCCTCCCCGCCTCTCCTCCATAACCTCCCCGTTCCCAGCTCTGACAGCCGGGCTCCCGAACCAACTTCCAACCCATCTCGCTCCTGCAGCAGCAGCACCTGTCAGGCCCCAGCGTGTATGGAGGCAAGGGTGGGCCGAGAGGGAGAGAGAGAGAGAGTGATGAGCTGGCGTGCAGCACCACCTGAACACCACTGCTCTCTGTCTCTGTCCATCGCACTCCAATAGCCCAACAAGATGGATACAGGGGGCCTGCTCCACTCAATGACCTGGGAGGGAGAAATGGATGCCAGTGGGATTCCGCTTGACACCAAATCTAAGAGCTGTCTGAGAAGTCTCGGGGATAGATTGTTTTGTATGCGTTTTGCCGTGCCGTCCCCGTCCCCCACCATCCTTTGTTGTCTGTTGGCAGAACGAGCGGGAATGACAAACAGGGATAAGCTATTTACTCAGGCAGCTGCAATGAATAGCTTACTGCGCGGTTAAGTTTTTTAAAGACCGTAATGCACTATGTGCGGCTTATACCACTATGCTGGCGCATCCTCAGAGCTATTTACAGGAGCCTGCGGTTGGATCGGTCACGGTCAAATGTTATGCTCCAAACCCAACAGCCATTGGTGCAACAATGGGAGGGAGGGTGTTCATTTGTCCACTCACCTCAATCAACCAACGGTAAATACAGACAACATGTGATATCGACAGTCCGAATAAATCCCAAAAGCCGGTTCCAAACTATCAGCCTCATTTTCCCAGCGGTGCTTACATCCATCCCCCTGTCGGGACGAGCCAGGAAATTGCTTGGCCTCATCAAAGGGTTGACATCTGCCCCTTTTACAGTACCCATGCTGCAGCCACTGCTCCGCCTCGACTCCCTTTCCCTCCCTCCCTCCCTCCGTCGCTGTAATCCCTCTTCACAGATCAGTCAATAGAGCGCTGCAGAGAGCACAGAGCCATACGGCCCTCAATGCACCAGTTGTATTACTTCAATGGGGCGCCCACCGATCTTTACCATTGAATGAGCAGCAGCCTGGAGGACAGCCTGGCTCGTGTTAACTCCAGGGAGGGACGTCCCCTATTTACCATTTCCTACTCCCATTTTCCCTGGATTGCCGCCCGAACCCCTTAGCAGTGTGGAAATCGATACAGTAGTTAAACTGTTACTTCTCGTTCGCACAGGGCTGCACGCGCAGGCCTTCCTCACACAGGATCCCAGTCTGGCGAGATTGCACCTTGTGCACTGGTAAATTGGCAGGTTTGCTGGGAGTATTGTCATCACTGCAGAGTGGCTTGAAAAATCCGATATAGTAAGCTGCGTGAGGAGCCCGTCGTTGAAAATTAATTTGAAGAAACACAAGTTTGAGATCAAATCTACAATGCGTAACATGTGTTCATTTGAAACCAATACTGTGCCTTGGACTGAATATAACCAGGTTTCCCAGGCAGGTTGAGATTGTACAGGCTCACATGCTAGTCCAAGATCTAGTCAACCCTTACACTGTGCACTACTGGTGGCAACAGCCTTTTAGTGAAAGCTTGGAGGATTAAAAAGGCACTGCAATTATCAATTACCAAGTCATTATTTTAAAGAGACAAGGACAAAAACGGATGGCTTGAAGGTAGTTGTTATTGATAAACCAATTATCTGTTGCCTTTGAAGTCAAATAGCATGAACAAATCAGTGAGTGAAAACGAGGGATTGAAT
Organism: Galaxias brevipinnis; assembly: GCA_036023535.2. Taxonomy (NCBI): domain Eukaryota; kingdom Metazoa; phylum Chordata; class Actinopteri; order Galaxiiformes; family Galaxiidae; genus Galaxias; species Galaxias brevipinnis. The sequence continues at coordinate 7,659 of JAVQIZ010229688.1, read as the reverse complement.
ATTTAAATATTGTTTCTAGCAGAAATAAGGAGTGAGGATGATATGTTTTCCCCCTCTAAACACATCATACTGGAAACCCACTGCACGCTTTCTCTCAACTACCACAGATAAAATGCTGAAAAAGCGTTGGCAAATTAAATTGTGAAAAAGTCTGGATTCAATTTGGCACTGGCTGAATAATCAAATTTAGACTTTTGTTTTTTTGCTAGGATAAGCCTTGTAACAGATCGCAATGGACGTACCCTATTAATTTTCTATGCATATTCTTTTTTTCTTGATAAATGACATTATTTCATTAAATATGCAAAATGCGTAATAAACTCAAGTGGTATAAGAGGAGCAGTTAATTGTGATGACTGAATGAGGCAAAATTAATGCAGTTTGAAGTAGCTGCTGATATAAGCACTGTAAAATAAGTCATCACAACATTTTCTCTGTCTTTGCATTTGTGGAACGGGAGCAGATGGTAACAGACATTTTCTGTGGGGTACCAAAAGAAACCAGATATTTTTAGCACCGCATTCTACCCTTTCAGTGAACACAACAACAAACTCCAAATATTGTCGTGAAGAGGCTTCAAGTGTACTCCAGGCATTCAGCCCACCTTCTATGTGTTTGCTGTACTGCCTGTGTGAATGTGCTTGTTTGTCTCCTTTTTGCCAAACATTTGTCTTTTTACCTCGTGTCTGCGCGCACGTGCATGTGTGTGTGTGTGTGTATGTACGTCAGAAAGGCAGACCCTGTGGGTTAGCCAGTGCGTGTGTGTGCACCATGCTCTGAGCACCGAGTGTGGGCTGAGGTGTTGTTCTCTGGCCAGCAGACCTGCGCCGCCAGGAGCTACCAAATCATGCTCCTCCTCCAGGGGGCTGGGGGAAGAGAAGGAGGAGAAAGACAGGGGAGGGGCGGATAAAGGTGAGGGCCAGAGCCCGGGAGTACACTGCTGTCAGGATAATTCACAGCAGCAGCAAAAGCTGAGAACAAACCCCAATTACCCAGGGTGGCAGATATCAGCCACCACCTGCTTAGTATAGAGCTCTGCGGGGGAGGGGAGAGAGGAGGCATGGCACAGCGCATGGAGACGGCTGGCAGGCACACATGAAGCTTGCAGCGCTGCGTGGTTGCGTTGCATGTGCGCCTAGGTGCTGTTGTGTGTGTTTGCAGTGTACCGTACGTGGTGTATTTGTGTGTGTGTGTGTGTGTGTGTGTGTGTGTGTGTGTGTATTTTCTCCATGTTTGTGTGCGCTCCTTGCTCCTGGACCCTGCCGGGCTGTGCGCAGAGCTCCTCACAGCTGTGTAGAGGGTTCATTAGCAGGCTGAATCACCATGTTTTTGTGCCACTGTGTGGTTGCTCAGCCACTACCATGCTCGTCTGCTAGCCAGCTTCTGCTAGCATGGCCTTTGTTGCAAACCGCGGTTCGGCTTTGTCTGTGATGAATAGCTCTTCGTGGCTGTTCCGTTCCTACTAAACTTGTGGGGGCTGAAAACCGACTGCCTGTCTGTTTGACCTTTAAAATTGACTTTGGGGTTGAATGTGCTACTTCAAATTGCGTCACTGTCAAGCTAGCTTCCCCATTTTGGGGCTTTCGAGAGTAGATAAGGACACTTTAACTATCAGAAGCTCTCCATTTCTTGCTTTCGATCCCCTGCCCCTACCACATGGAACCTGACCAGGCCACCACTGATGGACTGTCCCCGCTTCTCGGTTACACTAAATCCCCTACAATCAGTGCATGCTGGCAAGTTAGCTGTTCTGCTTATTAGTATGCCAGGAAGTTGAGTAAACAAAACCTTTTAAATAGGACACATCTGTCTCTATTGCGTGGCCTCCCAATGACATGTTTTAACACTGTGGGAGGCCAGCGTATATTAGCCACCAGCCAGCGATGGAAAGCCATTTGGAAGGAGAAGTCCGGATCCAGCGGACCTGAGAGGATCTTGTTTGCAGACGACAAGGAGGCAAATAAGACCAAAAGAACTCTGGGGAGACAGATGCCTGTCTCGCTGTGAGGCAGGAAGGACCAAAACAGAAGTCAGTTTTTACTTAAGGCGCGCTGCCTGCCGCAAGTGAGGAGGACGCGGCTCGTAGTGGGACCTCCCATTGACGGAGCTGCCACTGACTCAACTAGATAGAGCTGTCTCACTGAAGCCTTAGGCTACGGCAGGGATTTCATGGGGCATATTAGCATCTGAGAAAAAAAGTATTAAATGCAGTGGTACCAGGGAATGTATCTTGAATTCTTCACAATGTCGTCTATGCGTGTTTCCCCTCTCCGATTGGCGAGAAGATCGCCTTCGGAGGACGACTTCTATCATTCTGGAAAGCATTTATCAATCTTCTGGCTCACTGTTAAAACCATCAACAAATTTGGTGCCAGACGAAAGTTATTAGCGGGCTGTCTCCTCCCTGAGCAGTTTGATTTGGATTAATGCCTCATCATGTGCAACGCTGAGAATGATCTTTGACTCGCCTCTCCCGCGTGTGTAAATGTGAGAATTATCTGCACAGCAATCCTACTTTGCTGGAAGCATTTTGCCCAAGTGAACTCACACAGACTTTCTCACACACTTGGAAGGCGCACAGTCACACACAACACCAGTGTAGGTGTGAACGACAGCACACACACACATACAGAGTGAGCATTTCTGTCTCTGTCTGGCAGCTGCTGCAAGTGGCCATAGAGAAAGCTATTTTTTTCAAGTCAAGTAGACACATGACAGCCAGGCTTCATATGACAGTGCAAAAAAAATGTTTTCATTGCAACCACTTAGATAAGTCTTCGAAAGATATCTTGAAAATGTATTCCCAAAAGTAATGCTCAAAGGGGCCAAAAGTCATGATTGCCTGGTTGAGTGAGTTCACCCACAGGCCTGATTGAAATCGCTGCAGATTTGCCGGGGAAAGAGGACAGCGGTTCAGAGTGGAGAGCCTTATTACTTTCATCTTCAGACCTCTACAGACCTCACGCATCCTTTACACTCTCTGGCCCCGTGGAGCCTATTATCCCCCATCGCAAGTGTCAGCCATACTTTTGTGGCGTGGATCTTTTTACGAACTTAACTGGGTAAAAATGCTGGTGGCGGAATGCAAATTGCTCCTGGGTGGGTGTCAGTCTGTTTAGAAGGAATCATTTTAGGGACGATTGTGTGGTGTGGATGTGTGTACAATACACGAGAATAGACATGGTCATGCATTTACGTTCATATATGCTCCAGTTTATGTATGAGAATCTGATCTCCGGCAAGCTCATGTTTGGCGACCGTCCTCACATTCCCTCTCCGCTCTCAAGCCACAGCGGCACCAGTCCTGATCTGTAGTCTCTAATTCACCGGCTTATCTGAACACAGAAGATCCCCAAAGCTCCCTGAACCCCTCCAGCCCGATGGACCCCAGGAGAGCTAACTCTGCTGGAGGCTCGGAGCCAAAGAGGGAGGCAGTCAGCAGGGATGAAGGAGAGCGAGGCAGAGCTAGTGGGGCAATATGAAATAAAGTATTAAAAAAACGTGGCGGAGGAAAGAAAGACAGCCTGAAAAGGGACTCCCATGGTGGTTGAGATGAAGACGGAGACCCACCGCCAGACAGAGAGATAGACCGACAAACGGGAAGTGTTGAGGAAGGAGATTTTGTGTGTAATGTGTCACCCAAATCCGGCTCTTTAGTCAGACACTGACAGGGTTCAAAGCACGCTTCTCAGCCACACAGAAATCTGTCCTCCTCACCCCCCACCCCTCTCTCTCTCTCTCTCTCCCCTCTCTTTACTATTAGCCTTTTCTCCCTGCGAGAGGTTTTTTCCCTCTCCATCCTTGTTTCTCTGTCTGAGCCTCTTTTTTGACTGTTTCTCACCTCTGCCTCTATTTTTTAAAACTACTTCATAGGTGGTATTCAATTGGCAGTTTTAGTAAACCGTGTACCACGTTTGCAGATTTAAATTATGAGCATCCTGAAATTAAAACAATATTTTTTCTCTCTCTCTGCTTCCCCTTGCATTTGTCTCTTTCTTTCTCTAAACCCAACGCCAGCGAACAGGGGGTCTCGCCTCTCCCCCAGTTTTCTCCCACGTCACGCTGTAATGAATTTTGGGCACTCTATAGGCAAACAGATGGACAGGCAGTGCGGCTGGCTCCAGGGCCCGGCTGAGGAGAAAGGAGTACTGCTAACCGCCGCCCCGTCTGCCGCCACCTACAAGAGGCCGCCACTCGACTCCCCGCATCTCCGCGGCTGCCGCCCGCCCTCCAGCTGACTCCTCATTGCGGTCCACACAGAAAATACTCGACTCTGCTGCCGCGGCGCATTCTCCCATTGCTCTTTTCCCTTCCTCCTTTCCCGCTCCCCTCGGTGGAGCCAGAACACCCTTTGAGTCCGCCGTTCCTCTGGTTAATTGCAAAGCCCTGTTCCTGTCTGGTCAGTCTCACGCTGCTCTCCTCGCAGCGCCCCTCCGGACCCTGAGAACAAACCCGAGTGGCGTGCCCCCCCCCCTGCTCTCTCTCTCTCTCTCTGTCCCACTCTCTCTAGCTTCTCCTCTTTTCTTCCATTAATTTCACACATATTCCAAAAGATTCCATGCCTTATTCATTGGGCCCTTGGCTTCCGAGTGCCCAAAATGGGTCTTGAGATTGGGAGAGTGCACCTGAAAAAGGGCGAGCTGAAGGCTATAAAGCACAGCCAGGGCGAGTAAAGGTAGCTCTGCTCTTTTATTCCCTGTGGAAGGACTAAGGTCCCTCGGAAATCCTTGTACCGCACCTTCCCGGGAGCCGGAATGTGGTGCTGCAGAGTTGAGGTGAGGGCAGAGGAGGGAGGAATACATTGGCTTATCATCTGCTTAACTAACCACCCCCACCCCCCGGGCTTCTAAATATTCTTACTAAGCACGGAGAGGCTGCAGTCGTGGCCATTTTGTCTAACCTGTGTGGGCGTGCAGAGGTCAACATTTCCTCAGGTTAAAAACAGCTAAATGATTGATGAGGTATATGGAGGAGTGGTGTAGGGATGTTGCTCTATCTTTTTCTATTCTATGTATAGACCTGGTGGGGGGGTTGTGGGGTTAATTGCTCTACTCCAGGGCATCCCAGCTGTTTGCCCACTGGGGAGCCAAAACACTAGGCAAAATGGAACCGGCAACGCCGTGTTTTCTCTTTCAGCCTACTTTTCCTCAGCCTTTCAACCCACCGCTCCAGCTGTACGTCCCATCTACACACTAAAGGGTTGGGGATCAGATATGGCTGGCAAAAGCCATCCCAGGATCTCCCTTAGGACCCATTTCCTTTCCCGAAGTTGCCGTTGTTGACGTGACCCGTTTACGATACCTGAATAGCCTTAGAACCCAGCGCTAGAACAACCCAAGCAAACCTTCCATCATGGTTGCGCATCGTCCCACTTTCCGTCGTGTGCATATTTGGGCATCCCACTCCTCGGACGCCAACAGAGTCCCCTGTCAACTGTCCTCCTCCATGCTTCAATCTCTCCCCCGAAGGGGTAAACAAAACACAAAAAGAAGCCCGCCAACTTTCCCGTGCTATCTCTCCCTCTTTTCCCTCTCTCCCTTGTTCCCTCCGGCAAGCAACGGGGGCGAGGGAACGGACAGCCGTCATCCGCATCGGCTCGTCAATGCGGCTGCTAATTTGCATGGCATAAATAATTGATTGGACTCCTCAAACACCGTTTTGGGAGACTCTCTCCCTCCCTCGTTTCTCAATCACTTCGGCCTTCCATCGCGTTCACTTTGTATTCCGTGCTCTGTCTCCCTCCCGCAAAGAGCCGGACTCCTTTCTTATCTCTGAGCAAACCTTCTTTGTTGTCTTGGTAAACCAATTTTTTTCTCCCCCTTTTCTATATTCTTGCAACAAATCTGTCCTGTAATCACTCTTTCACTCCATCTCCAAGCAATACCCGCCGCCCTCCCCTCCGTCTTTTACATCTTTTACATCTTTCTGTCAGCCTTTTCTTTCACCTGCACCATTTGCAGACAAGCCTTTTCAAGTCCTCCCCGCTGTCTGCTGTGCGAGGTGGCATTACGCTTCCCGTCCCCTGAAAACAGCAACCGAACAACACCGTGTCAATACCCCCGCTACCTGTTTCGAGCCGCATGAAACACACACACACACACACACAACAACACACGCAGCAACACACCTTTTCCTTCAAGACAACGTAATCCTGCCACACCGCTGTCTGTGATTTATGGCTTTCAGTTAAAAGCTTGTGGGCCTCTCTCCTCCTCTGCAAGGAAGGAGGGGCCACGGGGCCACATCTATGTGGGCCAGAGGAAGAGCCGAGCCACTGGGGTCCTCCCGTGATTTCCAACCACATCTCTCTTCCACCGGAGAGCCGCAGTGCTCATCACTCACCTGCTCACGTGCACACAACTACACACACACACAAAGCCCATGCACACACACACACACACTCTCTCTCTTTGCACATAAGACCATTTGGTGCACTTACTGTAGGTTTGCATTATAATTTTACATGCAAACACAGCCATCAAGACCACAGGCAGCACTAAAATAGAGACTCATGAAGACGTATTCACATTTAACACGGTCGTGCTCTCCGCAGAGCCCTACTCATAGCCCCAGGACACATCAATGTATTATAAAGCAGCCAGCCACAGAAACATAAACACATTTAGGCAGAACTAAGCAGTGAAACACACAGTGGTGGTAGTGGGTCTGTGGTGTGTGTGAGCATGTGTGTGTAATCTGTGTGTGTGTGTGTGTGTGTGTGCGTGTGTGTGTGTGTGTGTGTAAGAGATGGGGAAGGCAGAGATCTGGCTTGGGACTGGGCTTTGGCAGTGGCCGTTAGTCACAATGCCGTCGCCCCGTGGCGCCCGGGCGGGGCACGGGTCATTAAAGAGCAATGGCGTATCGGTGGGATTAGAGTGTGGGCACATACAGACACACGCACGCACACACACACGCACACACACACACCGAGACAGACAGTGGAACGAGAAAGCTTCTTTACAGGTAGCAGTGTCTCTTCGTTGGCAGCAAGTATGTTCAGAGAATAAAGACGTGAGATAGGTCCTTACACATGCACTCTTACACAAACACACCACAGCCTTCCCCATCACCACCACCCCCACAAGGCAGAGCAGGTCCCCCACAGACGGTGGCCCATTAGGGGTGTCATCTCTTCAATGACTGGCCAGTCATTGTTTCCGTCCGTCCCCCGATGATATCTGGGGCCGAGGCTAATGAGTGGACTGCCTGTCCCTTCTGACCCCAGCCACCGCAACTCACAAAGAGACAGGGGCCAAGCAGAGTAGCTGGGGGGCCCCGGCCCCTGATATCATCTGAAGGGTCACGGTAGAGGGGCCCCCGAGTCGGAGGAATCAATGAGATAAGTGGATTAGCGTTGAATCTCCCACCGGCGCTGGAGTTTGGAGTTGCCGGCGTGTGTGGAGGGAGACGGTGGAGCAAAGGAACTCCACCTCCCTGAGAGCTTGGGTTTGCATCCACGGGGGGTGGGCTGGCATTTTTTTACGAGTCTATTGCGGTGTAATCACATTTATCCACGGGGGTAATAAAAGGAGTTGAGGAATAATGAAAGTCTGCAATGAGTGGCATCGCAGACACCAGAATGAAGCTGGGGGGGGGGGGGGGGGGGGGGGGGGGGGGGGGGGGGGGGGGGGGGGGGGGGGGGGGGGGGGGGGGGGGGGG
>JAVQIZ010229685.1:0-13041 GCA_036023535.2 Galaxias brevipinnis | reverse complement strand
ACACACACAAACACACACACACACACGATCCAAGGATTGCCGTTGAAACGCACAGAGCCCCGCGCTCACTCACACACACACACGCACACACACACACACACACGCACCCGAACCAAGAGGCTGTAGATTGCATAGAGACGTGGGCTTTAAGCGGCCCTGGCAGCAGTCGTCTGGCTTTACACACGGACATGTGGACGACACTGAGGGGAGGGCGCCCGTCAAAGACGCGCTGGCATGTCTGCACGCTGCGGATCTCTAAATGAGTGTGTGCGTGTGTGTGTGTGAGTGAGCGCGGGGCTCTGTGCGTTTCAACGGCAATCCTTGGATCGTGTGTGTGTGTGTGTTTGTGTGTGTGTGTGTGTGTGTGTGTGTCGCCGAGAGGTCGACCGAGTGTGAAGGAAGCGGAGTGTGTTCAGCCGTGTGTGGCCGGCTATATCTGTCAGCGGGCCGTGCGCACGTATTCATCACCGCGACACGCCAGAGGAAGCAAGTAGGAGTGGAGGCAGAGTGCGAGACTGTCTGAGTCTGATCTGTGGAGGAGGTGTCTGTGTGTGTGTGTGTGTGTGTGTGTGTGTGTGTGTGTGTGCGGGTGGCTTGGGTGCCTGTGCGTAGCCATTTGAAAAGAAAGAAAAAGAGTTAGGCCATTGCTAACGAGACATGGATAGTGTGTGTATTTTCCTCTGTGTGTGTGTGTGTGTGTGTGTGTGTGTGTGCCTCTCAGGTGCCCGGATTGGCCTGGTGGGAAGAGATCATCAATTAGGAGTGGAGATATGACAGGGAAGGGCTGGCTCTCTCACCGGGTGGCTGGGCACCCGCGCTGCCTAAAGATCACCCAATATGTCTTCGCTAATTCACTGGCTCCCCACCCACCCACGGCCTGCCTTCACACACACACAAACACACGCACGCACGCACGCACGCACTCACAAACACACACACACTCGCAAATACACACACGCACACGCTCACAAACACACGCATACACGCACGCGCTCGCTCACAAACACACACACACACACACACACACACACACTCTCTCAGTCGAGGGGGACCTCGTCTAATTAAAGATGTGTCCACCCAAACGCGCCCCGGCTCTCTGGCATTAACAAGGAGGTGATCTGGACAACAGGAGGAGCGGGGCCACGCACGGCCAGGCGGGGGCCTCCGGGAACCAGGGGAGACGTGTCCTGGAACGACCCGGAACCCGCAGACCCGGGCCACGCTCTCCTCTGCATCAGAACCATTCCAGGAGCAGAACTCAGCCGTCCGCTGGCGTGGGCTGGGTTTTGTTCGTGGGGTTGGGGTTGGTGGACGGGTGCGTCGCTTCAGGGGCTAAACAACAGCACCGCCGCAGACCTCCGAGGCCCATGTTTTTTTGAACTCCGTTCCTCGTTCATTTTTACGAGGGCGATGATGATGACGCCGCTCGGCGCGGCTTCATGGGGTCCCAGTGGGGGGGCTCTGATGTGCACTCTCCCCCCTGTCTGGATTGGCTGGGAGACCCACACGGACCGGGTGTTTAGTGAACGAGCGAGCAGCGATGGGAGAAGAGGAGTGAGGTGTAGATGGGAGGGGGAGGTGGGGGGAGGATGGGAGGGGGGGGTAGGGACGGTGGGGGAGGCGGGGGAGGGAAAGGCGTGTTGAGACAGGGGAGTCATTTTAGCAGATGCTAGCTGACAATCGAGGGTGCTTTTTGACGGGCCTCGGGGGAGCTTGCATGTGTGTGTGTGCGTGTGGGTGGGTGTGCGTATGTGTGTGTGTGCGTGTGGGTGGGTGTGCGTGTGTGCGTGTGTGTGTGTGTGTGTGTTTGTGTGTAGTCCCTCGGGCACTGGTAGTGCTGGAGGCGGTAGAGGACTGTTTCTGCAGCGTCACCGTCACCCACCCAGTCGCCACGACAACTGACAAGAGCCGGAATGGAAGCGACAGATTCCAGAGAGAGAGAGAGAGACAGAGAGAATGAAACAAAGAGCTAGAAGAGAGAGAGAAAGAGAATAAGGTTATTCATCCATTCAGAAACCACCTCTCCGACCGCCCATAACTCACGGTTAGAGTGGGACCTCGAACGTCACGGGGCAGATCACTGGAACGAGGGAAGGAGAAAGAGGAGGGATGGAGAGGGAGACGGAGCGGGAGCGCTGTCGGGCAGGGGCGGACGCGCTCGACGGGGTTGAGAGAGAGAGAGAGAGTATCTCGCTCGCCTTTAATCGATGGACGCCATCTATCAATCCATCTGGATCGCTCCCCCGGGGTGTGTGTGTGTGTGTGTGGGGGGGGGGGGCAGACGCTCTTTAACACCAGCTAGACAACCGCCTGGGGAGAGACGGGAGTGGGATCTATAGAGCGGCCCCTTGATGTACTGTGCGCCGGCTTGGGTCCAATCTCTCTCGTCCCCCCCGTCCCCCCCCCCCTGAGCTCCTGACGCCAGGCACTCAGTGGTCTGACACAGGCATGAACATGGGTCATCTGACACACGTAAGGAGGGGAACAGAGGCTCCCTGGATCCAGAATCAACCAATAGCTCTATGCAGTCGCTGTTATACCGCCGAATCAGATGAAAAGGATCTTGTCACACAGAGCGAGTGAAGGAAGGAAGGAAGGAAGGAAGGAAGGAAGGAAGGAGGAAAGGGAGTTTAAACTTTTTTCTATTTTGCTATTTTGTCTCGCTTAGTGAGAAAGTGCTGATTATGCAGCGGCGTCCTTGTTGTGGGTGGCCAGGCTGTTGGGGGCGCGATAAGAAGTGCACACAAAGGACTTCTGATTTTAGAGCGCTGGATTTAGGGCTCCGAGGAAAGAAACAAGCCCAACCAGTTTGGAGCCCACGGGGGGAATCCAGAGACGGTTTAAGGGTGTCCTGTTCAATGGGAACCGCGCAAATGCGCGTAAGTAAGCAACTTACAACGGAGATAGGTTTGTCTCTCGGAACAGTAAAGGGTGTGTGTGTGTGTGTGTGTGTGTGTAGGCGTTGTGGATTACTCTGCGTGCGTGAGTGTATGGCGTGCGTGTCCGTTTGAGTTCAACACGCCATTTAAAAAAAAAAGCCCAGAGCGTCCTCTCTGGCCCCCTCCACAGAGCGGCCCGCTCGGGAGCGACCCTGTCCACTTGAGTTGTGGTCAAGGCAGGCAGGCACGTCGCCACGACCCCCTCCTCCGGTGCCCCAGGGCCTGGCACTGGTGAAGAGGACACTGTCCACTGGCCAACGCGGACACGCCATCGACAAGCGCTCAGCGACAGCTCTTTAGACATTCTGACACAGCCACACAGAAAAGACACGGGAGTATGAATGTGAGTGTGCGTCATACATGTATTAATACATACGTTCATACATTCAGAACATGCTTACGAGCGCACGTAAATACACCCACGCATACACCCGCTGTTTTCAAGGGAAGGAATATGTTTCCATGAGGTTAATCCACGCTCCCTCTAAACCCCCGTCCTCTCTCTCTCTCTCTCCAGCTCTCTCTGAGCCTTCCACTGCCTTCCTCCTTCCCTCAGACGACCCCCCCACCCCCTCCTCCCACCCGACTGGCTCTGTCCGGCAGAGTTCAGTAGTTCTACTGCCAGTGTGTGTGTGTGTGTGTGTGTGTGTTAGCCTGCTCCGGCCGCTGAAACAGAATATAGACTGACAGGCCGGGGGAAGCGAGCGTGAGATTTTATTACGGGGCTGGAGGTCCTGTCCGGGATTTGTGGACGGTTAACCTCTCCGGCCGGCCGAAGGTTTCCTCTCCTAGCGGCGTGGCCGACGGAAAGAGTGGAGGGAGGGGGGGGTGGCAGACAGAGGAAGCCCGGTCTGTGACGCATCGTTTGTGTGGACCATTACCTGAGTGAGACGTTTACTGTGTTTTTCCACGCGGCCTGGCTTCAGGTGTTTGCGACGGAGAGAGAAAAAGAGAAAGTGAGAGGTCGTGACCCCAGACAACCTTGTTATATTTGTAGCGCAGGCGCTCAGGCGGTCACCTGGAGTGGGAGTGGGAGTGTGAGTGTGAGTGTGCACGGGGGAACCTTTAGTATGCAGGTTGGTGAGTGTCTCAGTCTGGCATTCCCCCGCATTGGTGCCATAAAAACATCTCGGTGTCACCCCCAAAACCCACACACACACACACACACAAACACACACTCACACACTCTCTGAGTGCCCCTCTCCCCGAGTCCACAGCACCATCCATCTCTCCTCGCGCCCGCGTCTCCGTTTAACATGGCCGACGCGTTCCTCACCTTGAGCCACCTCCCGCTCCTCCTCTCCCCAAAAAACTGTTTGCCCGAGATAACACAATCTTTCCAAAAGGGGAAATAAATAAACAACTCAACGCGAGAAAAAGAGAAGAGGAGAAGAGGGCAAGGAGAGGGGGAGAGGGAGGGGGAGAGGGAGAGGGAGAAGGTGGGGGCTTGTTATTTACGTGGGGGGGCTCTTTGCACATATTATCAGAAATCATTAGCTGCCTCGGCCTATTTGCTCTGCTCTCCTCTCCCCTGGAAGGAGTGGGGGAGTCACGCTCCTCAGCCTGCCCATGATGAATAGCCCTGGCATTACATTATCCTCCTCTGGCCTCCATCTTCACATTCCCTTCTCTCTCGCTCCCTCTCTCTCTCGTCCTGTCTCTCGCTCTCTTTCTCTATTTTTCTCTCTTTCTTTCATCCTTTCTTCCTGTCTCTCTCTTTCTCTCTCTCTCTCTCTCTCTCTCTCTCTCTCTAACTCTCTTCCAGTAACCCCCCTTTTCTCTTCCTCTCTTCCTCTCTCTCTGTCTCTCTCTCTCTCTTCCAGTACCCCCCTCCTCTCTTCTTCCCTTCCTCTCTCTCCCCCTCCGCATTTCTCGTCTCCACTCTCCACCTCCGTGTATTTGAATCTGTCGTTCTCGTAGAACACCATGGCTCCCATCACCTCCACACCTCCACTCCCTCCTGCTCCTCCCTCCTGCTCCTCCTTTCCCACCTTTCCTCGGTGTCGCTCCATGGCCGTGTCTCTGAATGGTGTTGGCGAGAGGCGGGCCGCTTGCCTATGCAACCGCAGGCCTCTCCGTCTCGAGGTCAAGGCTGTGACTTAACTGCCGTGCGGAGGAGAGAGGAGAGGTGGAGGAGGAGGAGGAGGAGGAGGAGGAGGAGGTGAAGAGGGGCGGAGGCCACCTCAGTGGGCCTCAGCAGAAAGCAGAGTTCTTGTAAACGGACAAATTGTGCCACCCGCCCACTTTCCTCAAGGTCACCATGGCAAGACAGCCGAGTGAAGAAAGTATAGGTTGCAGGCACCGAGATGACACACACACACACACACACACACACACACACACTCTCTCACGCATAGACAATGTTTAGAGTGAGGAGGTTGCAGGGGGTTGTTGATATCGAGCTTGTTGGCAGCCAGGACGGACAGCTCAGCACGGTCAGAGTATGTGGATGATGGCAGGGGTCGTCCCACTCAGAAAGGAACCGGGAGCACGGCAGACTGGCCTTTGATCTGTGGGTGAGGGTTGTCGGTAGGTGGGAGGGGCTTGGAGAGTACAAAGACAAGCCAGTCGTCTCAGGACTGGGGCCAGTTCAATAGACGAATACGTGACGTATCACTGCTACGGATATACACAGTAGATGAGGTGTACATGTGTAATGGAGTTCTGTTGAGTGTAGGCACAGAGGCTTGAACGAGGATTACGATGTAACCACCACACACGCACACACGCGCACACACACACACAAACTCTGAAAGGATTAGGGCCTAGGGGTTAAAAACTAGGGCATTTCCCTCGGACACACACGGCAGAAGAGAGCTAGATTAAGATAAGTCAAAAGGGGACTGTTTGTTACTAAGAGAGAGACTCCCAGCTCAGCTTTACGGCGGGATGTAATCCGTGCACAGCGGAATATCAACATCTCCGTTTGGATTACCATAACAACGGCTTGTGTCGATTGGCGGGCGCGATGGCGGTGTGTCACTTCGGCACCTGCACGCACTTCGAGGTGGCATGAACGGACGAGCCGTGATACAAATCTATAATACGAATCGCAACACATGCTGGGAATTAAAGGCAGATTATATAGAGTGTGTGATAGGAACGCATCCTGCTACACCCACAGGCTGGCCCTCGGTTTTGAGGGGGCCTCCTCCCCTCCCGGCGGATTAGCGACACGTCAGGCCCCATGTAGGCCGGGGGTCCTGTGGGTCCCCTGTTAGGGGTGGCAGCTGCTGCGGTGGGGCTTACCCCACAAGCATACTCGAGCAAACCAGGTAGTAAAGCTCTTACCGCCTGATCGTCTTAGCGACCGGTGCGTGGCTATCTCTCAAATGGGGCTTAACGAGAGATAACGTGTGGAGGCGGAGGGGGGGGGGGGGGAGATCCTCTGTGATATGTAGCTCGTCTAATTCTTGCATTAGAAACAAGGGGGACGCCGGCCACAGCGCATGTAGCTTATCCGCCTGTTTACAAGTGTGTGTGTGTGTGTGTGTGTGTTTGTTTGGGTGTGTTTGTTTGGGTGTGTTTGTTTTGTGCGCTGAGATCATAGACCGTGGTGGGAGCACAGTGGCGATTACCTGTGTTCGTTTTGGATTAGGCTCCGCGGCGTTGAGCCAGGGAGGGAGCCATGTGTTGATACAGTAGGATATTATTAGACTGAGCATCACCGGTTAGTCCTAGGGCTTATTTAGGTTAGTCTCATTAAGGCCTGAGACCTGGTAATATGGTTAAAGTACATGTATATATATATGACAACAAACTCATCCACACTGACCAGGCAATAGCTGTTGCAATGCAGCAATGACCAAATCCGGCATTAAACCACAAGTGACGAGAATAGCATGCTGGTTTGTGGTGCGATTTTGGTTTCATAAAATCACGGGCAAATGAAGGGCACTCAAGGGTGACTGACCAAGCCAGCCCCTAGGAAGAAGTTGGATGGCCTCAGGGTTCTGTTGTTGGCCCACTGCTGGAGTCCGCCGAGCTCGGCTGCCTTTTGGAAGTTCCATCCGGTTTGGCCCTCCTAGGCGCTAACCAGGAGATTAGCCAAACAGTTGGCTAGCCACCTCCATCACCATCATCTTAGCGAGTGAGCGAGATTCCCTCCCCCTCAAAGTTTAATTAGAGTGCATGGGACTGGTGTTTTGCCCCTGCCTCCCTATCTCCCCTCCGCTGCGTCTTCTATCTGTGTCTGCCCCCCCCCCCCCCGTCTCTCTTTTCTTACATAAATGAGTGTGTCTGCATAAGCGTAGGATTGCCGTGACAGATGAATGCGCTACAGCTAAGCTCATATAATTCCTCTTCCCTTTATAAGACGATGGATGCCCATGACTTGACTCAGATGTGAGTAAACACTGGTTGTGAAAAAAAAAGAGAAAGAGAAAGAAAAAAAAAACATATATATATATAAAGCTCCTTCTGAAAGAAAAATTATCGCGACCAAAGAAAATCGAACTAACAGACAATTTAAATACGGCCAACAACTTCAAAGTGGAGGATGTTTTTTTTTTATGACTCTTTGACTGAAAAAAAAAATGTAATTACCCTGAAAATCCTGAGTTTAGCTTGCATTCATCCAGCGGCGGAAATGAAACAAGGGGTGGCCATCCCAGTTGCCTGTCTAAAAGCGAGGCAGAAATAAACTAGTGGCATGATTTGGCAGAGGCAGAGGCACCGTGCATGGATTAGTGTCTGATGTGGGACTCTATTTCTCCTGCCGGAGAGCGGAAGAAGAATAGACCCATCACTACTAATGTGGTGTGTGAGACCACGAAAACGGCAGTAAAGTCTCCTCTGGTGTCAAAACCGATGCGGATCTTTTTTTTTTTACAATTTGTCCCCCCCTCTCTCTCCCTCTCTCTCTGTCTCTCTCTCTCTCTTGCTTGTCCTCCTCCCTCCCTCTCTCTTGCCATTTCCTCGAGTAGTTTAAAGCTAATTAAGTGCAAAGCTGTGTTTGGTGAAGACGAGGTGTCAATATGTGCAGTAAACAAAACGTGCTTACAGGGCAGAACGGAGAGAGAGAGAGAGGGACGGAGGGAGGGAGAGAGAGGGACGGAGGGAGGGAGAGAGAGGGAGGGAGTGAAGGACGAGAGGCAGAGGAAAACGGAGAGATGCTCACACAAAAAGAAAAAAGAGCCACTGTGAGGTTTTTCCACACATGCCAAAACAAATTTCTCTCACGGTGCCACACTAAAAATAAAGAAACGTAAATATTGAATTGGAAACCATTGGAAAAAAATCAACACTTCAAATCCTATTCGTTAATTGCACATAGCAGGACGTAAGATGTCATATTTGACTGACATCGCTGTGAAGCTAAACAAGGCCCTGCTTTTCACCGAGGAACTTGAACACGCACCCGTTTGACGGAGGCAGGAATACGGCCTTAATTAAACAAATTCGGGCTATTTGCAGTGCTGCTTGGTGCAATTAAAAGGTGACCTTTTGAGAGGGAAAGTCCAATATCTGCATTGTGAAACTTTCAACCGGAGTGGGGCGAAGCAAAAAAAATAAAAATAAAACCCTGCCCTCCTCTCTCGGCGCCTCTCTCTGATCCCTTTGATCAGCTGTGTGGCGTCAAAAAGACAACCCGTCTCGTTTTGGTGCCATAGTCATTTCCCTCTCTCGGTATTAGCCTCCGCTAAAAAACGCTAGAAGACCAAAAGAAGCCTAGGGATAAACAAAACGAAAAACACGAAACGTGAAAACCCAATGCCTTTCAAACGACAGAAAACGAGCGCCGACAACAACAAAGATGGCCGAATGCCATGCTATCGCTAACTCCTATAGGTCAGCCAATTCTCCCATCAGAGGCCTTCGCTGGCAGATAGAGCAAACATCTCCCCACCTTGTCGCGCTCAATCTTCCTTCTTAAATTCGCTCCACCTTATCTTTCGCCCGCAAGGGCACTTGGAAACCAGCAGTCGATGCCCTCGCCGCTCTGAAGCGCCGCGATGTCAATAAAGCAGCCATCCGTCCCGCTATCTTCGCTTGCTGTTTCGTCTGGTCTTCCAAACCCGTTTGCCCCCCCCACTATCTCGGCTGCTGTTGTTGCTGTTGTTGCTTTTTTTTTGAAGCGACTTCATCTTTAAGTGTCGTCTTTCACCTCTCCCGACCCCATCCGACACATCATCGGGCCAGGCCTCACTCTCTGGCCCGCCGTTTGCCTGGGGGAGTCAAGCCCTCATGCACCGCTTCCTCTTTCTCATGTGCTTTTCTCCAGTTGACAGAGACTTCAGCGGGAGAGAGCAAGAGAGAGTGAGAGAGTGAAAGAGAGAGGGGTCTCGGACGAGGGAGCCGGGAAATCAGTAAATAAATCTGCCGTGTGACTGAGAAAAGACAGACACACATTCAGCACAGTGGCGGTTCTGGCTCGTTTGATGCCCAAAGCGAGATCACGTCAGGACACCCACCCCCAACCCCACATAGCCTTTTTTAGCTGGGGTCAGAGGCTGCTCCCAAATACTTGTAAGTGAATAAATAAAACAATAGGCAACCTAGTTGCTTCAATATTGGGATGTCATTGTGCACCAAACAAACTTTAAAGTGATGGACTGGTTTTCATTTAGGATGAGAAATGAGTTAGCTATATAGAAGAAAGGTAGTGAAAATATATGGATGCTAGCCACTGACTATTTTATAATCTTTCAAGATTATTGAAACTATTGCTTGTGCTGTTTGCTGCTCTACTATGCAGCAGTACTACGCCCCTTGGCACATTAGCCAGCTAGAAGTTGCCAAATTAATGTTTCTTATTATGCAATTATTTATTCCAAAAACTTAATATTTTATTTACATGAGGATAGCCAGGGAGTCGGGGGAAAACACCTACTTATTACTGGTTTTGCTGCAGTTTGTAGAGAAAATTCAACTGGACTATTGGCAATGTAGCTGTTTGCTAATGTTGACTGTCTATTTAAAGTCAAAGGTGGTGTAGCCATGTTCCGCAATCTATATGAAACGCTGTTATTTACGAAGCTTCTCTAAGAGGACATAACATTCATGTTCATAATGTGTTCCTTGACAATGAACACCTTACGTTTTGCTCTTTCTAAATTGGGCTCCTGATTGCTTTGCCCTTTTCATTACCTCTGCGTCAGAGAGATTTGATTCTGTTTTTCTCTCTGTCTCACTCCCTCGTCTGTGTCTTAATGACTGCCTATCCCCCTGGCCCTGTCAATCAAGGGTCAAGACTAAACCACTGATTCAGTGTGGTGGTACAGCATTTGGCGGGGGGCACCCTTCCGTTAGAGAACAGAAGTGTGTGTGCGCGGGCATACGTCCTCTCTGCACGTGCTGCCCTAGGCGGTTGCCTGTGTTCCCCCCGTGCCAGGACCCCCTCTACTGTCTCGGCAGATGGCTTTGGAAGTGTGGCCCGCAAAAACCAGGTCCCTCGTGGGGACCACATGACCGGTGGCCAAGCTTTCTCCGGGCCTCCTGGCGTTTTATCTGCAACCGCTTCCGGGTCGGGCCGGTGCGTCGTCTGGGCCGTCATGGCGGTGTCCGCTGAGAGATAAGGAAGGAAGGTGCAGGACGTTCATTTTTCTTTCGTTTTCTGCCCGACTCTTTTGTCTCTCTTCTCTCTCCCCCTCCTGTTTCTAATCGTCTCCTTGACCTCCTCCGATCCCTCTTCCTCCACTCCTCCTCCTCCTCCTTCGGCTGCCCCCCCCCTCCTTCTGTTGTCTGTAAGTACCACAGTCTACAACTTTAGGAAACCGGGCCTGCTTTTCTTTGGTTGCAGTTGGAGAGGGAGTGTGTGTGTGTGTGTGTGTGTGAGTATGTAAACTTTAGGTTGATTTGACAATTTATCTCTCTCTCTTTCAGTCTCTGTCTCTCTCTCTTTCTCTCTCTCATATTTTTCATTATCCATCTGCATCAGATCTACCCAATGCCTCCTAACCCCAAACTCGGACTATCCCCTGTCTCTTAGGGTGTCCTGCCTGGGTGCTAATGTCCCAGTGCATAGGTCCTCTATTTAGCAATGCAAACATGATGTTGCCACCATTCACTGTGTATATGTGCTCTATTTAGCAATGCAAACATCCATGGCAAACTTCATCTCCCTTCATTTGAAATTCCATTGAGATGGTGCCAGATTAGCAAACGGTTGAAATTACACAGCAAGGGGCCGTCTCAGGATTGAAAAAAGAGGAGGATTGGAGAGAGGTTTACGAAAATGTAGCCCAAATACCAGAGGGGGGACAGGCACAAAGGCAGGGGCACGAAGCCCACCCACTTGCTTTTGGCTCCGTTAGCATAAACCACAACAGGATGGCCACAAAAGCGGCATTAGCGTTAGCATGAGGCTAAAGCACCATGCTTTGGCCCCCTTGTTATGTATGGTCTTAGCCCCCGGGGGGGGGGGGGGGGGAGAGACATATGCTGTCTCACGCTACGCTAAACTAGCCTGTGATGACCCTGCGTGGAGCCCTGCATGACCCCCAGACACACGGCACCGTGTGCGGCCGTGAGTCCAAGGAGAGAGGAGGTATGTCGGGCGCGACGTGGGGACGTGACAGCGGGGAGCGATCCCCTACCTCCTTTCATCTCTCTCGCCGACAAAAAACGCTCACTCGCTTTCCTCCTCGTTATCTCGAACTCTCTCTCTTTAAGTCTTTAAGTCCCCTCTCGCCTCCTCCCCTTTCCCTCTCTCTTCTCCCGCTACATCTCCCCCAGTGGCCTCAGGGGGGTGGGGGGGGGGGCAGCATATGTGCTCCCCCCGCCGCTCCCCCCTGCTGCTCCCTCTCCTGTAACTTCTCATCAGATTTCCAATTTAAGGAGATTACGCGGGCCGGGCCGTCATTAATGGAGGCCAAATAAGCCTTTGAGAGCCGCCTCGGCTTCAGCTCCTGCCTCTATCTCAGCACAAATATGGCATCAGTGGTGGCCACATTAGCACACAGAAGAGACGCAAACACACACTCACGTTCACACACAGGGCTGTGCACGCAGGAGCATACTTATACACTCACTCGTGTGTGTGTGTGTACGTGTGTATTTGTTCTGTGTGTGCGTGTGCGTGTGTGTTTGCGTGCGTACAGGCACACACTAATCCTGGAGTCGCTGAGTGAGGATGGATGTTTGTCACTCGGTGTTTGAAATCGGCTCCCCTTCCAAATCCCCCCCCCCCCCTTCTAACACACACACACACACACGTAGTGAAAGGGACGTCATCCTCGACGTGTATTTCTTCCTTCTCTGAGTGTGGGATAAACAGAGGTCCCCTCTTTAATCCCTCCATTTCCCCAGAGCTATGGCTGGAGGCCTCGGTATTTCCCTAAGGTCGCCACAGCAATCAGCCTCCCCGGGCCAGACCTGGCCAGCTCACGCCGAGCCGGGCGGCCGGGCGGCCAGGGGAATGACAAACAACCAAGACCTCACCGGAGGAAGAGGAGGAGGAGGAGGAGGGCCGGAGAGAGGGGTAGAGGGAGGACAGAGTTTGGGTGGCAATTGGGGTGGGGGGCTTCGGCGATTCAAAGATGGAGGACGGGAAAAACCAGGGATGAGAGCAGGAAGATAAGAGAGTGAGCGAGAGAGAGACGGAGGAAGAGCGAGGGGCGAGAGAGGATTTACACAAGAGACGGACACAAAAGAGAGGGAGAGAGGGAGGGCGGTGGGATTGGTGGAAAGATGGAAGGAGGTGAGAGCCGACGGAGAGAGAGAGGAGTGAGACGGGGGAAAGAGAGAGGCTGAACCTCCAGGGTGGGTTAAAGTGAACGGGCAGCAGCCACGCTTCTCTGTCACACCAGCCGTCTCCCAATTTCCTCCCCTCCGCCTTTCCGGCTCACCCCGTGCCTCCTCTCCCGTCCCCTCAATCGCCCTCTCTCTCTCGCTCTCTCTCTCTCTCTCCCATCCTCACCCCATCTCACCCCCTTCCCCTCGGATCCCCTTCTCTCGCTCCTCCTCCTCCTCCTCCTCCACCTGGCCCACCGGGGAAGGTGGGAGTGTGAAATGGTGTGACCGCTGGCGGAATGAAGCGGGCGGCCTCCGACCGCTCCGTGCCCACACGCCCCCCCCCCCCCCCCCCCACACCCCCCGCCCCGGGGGGGGGGAAAGGGTTTTGGGGGGTACCGAAAACGGGGGGGGGGGGGGGGGGGGAACA
>JAVQIZ010229681.1:0-33613 GCA_036023535.2 Galaxias brevipinnis | reverse complement strand
CAATGACATATCTGCTCTCAACCCAAGTCCATTCTAAAATATTGTCTTTTGAAGTGCTCATCTTGGAATATGGCATAATGGATATTATAACATCTTATCCTGTGTATATTGAAATTATGCTGATGCTTTCCGGTTGGCCAGGGCTCCCTTGTAAAAGAGATATCTCAATGGGATTCGCCTGGTTAAATAAATAAAAAATTAAAAAGAATATTTGTAAACCATATACGCTGATACCAAAATATCTGTGATAGGCCCATATCGGCTCTAAACGCAATGTCAGACCCAGTAGCTCTCTTGGACCAGAAACCTCCCCAACCCAGTCATTCAGCCATCTCGTCCCCCTCACCTCGGTGTGAAGAAGCTCTCTCCTGCGACCCTGCGGCTCGGCTGGTACACACAGACAGAGGGGAGAACACAGAGGGGAGGTGGGGAGGGCAGAAGAGAGAGATGGATCACTCTGGTTTCCAATCATCATGTTTGTACAGCAGAGGTAATTCACAACGCCAGTTTGGCTCTCCTCCCCCGGAGACTGGGGGCTTAGAGAGAAAACATTTTAAACTAGGGCAGTCTTTTCTCAATTAGTCAGCCTGCGGAGGGGGTTAGGGGGGCATCTTTAGTAGCAATGCATGCTGGGATGGCAAACAACAAAAGCCTCCAGCCAGACAAAAGGCCAATGTTTTTTCCCACAATCCCCCAGCCTTCACTGGCGTGCCATGGTCTCAAACCCCCTGATCCAGTGGAGATAACTCGAGCGCTCCTCTATTGGAAAGATAATATTTTATATTTGTTTCCAGTGTGTAATAACATTCAGAAATGAACTGTGCGTTTACAATGGGAACCAGATGGAAGCTTTCTATACCACACACAGGGTGCTGGCACCGGGACTCATCCTCATCTCAGTCACATCTGGCTCCCCCTAGCCCGCCTTCTCTATTGAGACCTTCTCCCAGATGAGGTCATGTGGAGCCATAGCTAATAGACCCCAGGCCATAGCCAGAGACGTCTCCCTCCACAGACAGTGATCTGACAGGCAAAGGAGAGGCCAATATATGTCTATTTCTTGTCTAGGCTGTTCCTGTAACAGACAGGGCGGGAGAAAAATGCGAGCGCACATAAAAAAAACCACACACATACACACACACACGTTCAGCCTTATGTAAAGGCAAAAGAGTCCAGCTGCTTCAATTACTCTCTGCCTTTCTTGGCGAATCCCAACTGTGCTCCAAGCTGAGGCTGAATGAATGCCCACAGTGTCTTAATGTGAATTAGTCTGTATGGTAAAGTAAAAAAGTGTACAGCTACCTGCCAGTGCAAGCAGTAGTTCTCCAAGACACTGTTGGTAAAGATCCAGTGTATCTTGGTCATCCACTGCACTCCCTTCCTGGAACAAAATAGATGCACAAAAATAATGTAAAACAACAGCTGTCTCAACTCACAATATGAACTGAAACATCTCATGTATTGGGATAGTTAAATCTTCAATCTGTCCTCTGATGTCATACCCAGTAACCATGCCATCTTACCTTGCCAATGGCAGTAGAGGCAAGTTTCAGTGCAGCCAACAGCCGAGGCTGGTCAAGTGACATCTCTTTGTTTGAGAGAGAGAGAAAAATAGATGTTGCAAGACAAGTCACATACTAATTAAGTGATTTGACTGAGTGACTGTTTGATAAATACGTTATTAAAAAAACATTTTTTGAAATATTTGTATAAAAATCGTATGATGTGGCTGTTATTTTGATGTTATATTTTGGCAGTATTTAGTTTGTAATTGCATGCCATTAAAGAACAATTCAATTGAATACTGAACTGAGAGGCAGAGAAAGAAAGAGTGCGAGAGAAAGACAGTAAACACTGGCTCTAGTGAGATTGGACTGCTTTAACACTGAAAGTAGCCGTAAACCCATAAGTCAACGCGTAGGTTCCAACTACAAGCATCTCGTATTGAGATTTGCTTCTCCACCGTGTTTATATTATCAATGTATGTGCAGGCCGCTGTGTTACCTCTCAGGATGTCCCTGGTGGACTTAGCCTGCTCAAAGCTCAGTCTGTGGTCTGAAGCCACTAAGGCTTTCAGCTCCTCGGCTCTGGACACATACTGGCTGACCTGCGGGGAGCCCCCTTACATTAACTCAACCTAATCACATCAACCATCTCATATGCTCTTGATCCATGCCATATGTTGTTTTTTAAAAATGAAACCTTATTCAAACCTCTAGAGTGCAAAAATTGGAAGAAAGAACATTTGTTCCTAATGGTTTGTGTGTTCAGCTTACTTTTTGCCGAAGGGCTTCTTTTCGCAGTCTGTCTGTCTCATCTGAAAAAGAGAGAGCAGAAGGGAAGGGAGGGAAGGGGGGGTGTTTACTTTTTTCCCTTTGTTCATTGTGGTGGAGAAAGACACAACATTGTGGAATTGCCTAGCAGAGGACAGGACGAGTAAGGTCTCTCACAGTGAATGGCAGGCACAAAGTGCTCCAGGGCGCTACAGTAAAGAGAGAGTGCCGTAGACCGCTCCCCCTCCCGATCCTTTTCGACGGCCTGCAGGACTAGCTCTTTCTGAAAGGGGAAACAAAGATTGACACCGATGAATATTCATTACTTTCATTCAATTCCCCTTTTAACAAGAGCCCATTTGCTCTTGCTCACCGCTTTCTTCAGACTATCTTCACTGGGCATGTGCTCCAGGTCCACAAAGGGATGGGAGAAGAACTGTGCAAAGGTGAGTCTGGTGTTGGGGTCTCTTTCCAACAGGCGCAACAGTAGGTCCCTGCAGTCCCTGGACACTCTGGCCCCTGCAGGCAGCTGATATACACAACATACAATAGCGTTACGTTCCCAACACAAGGGAAATGGGCCGTCTTCTCACCAACACCCTATCAATTTACTCTCTATCAAGTTACATGTTCCACTCTCATGAGAACGTGAGCTTCTGTGGGTCCACTTTGCATCAGCGCCACTCAGTGTAATATAGTGAACAGCTCTGTTGTTCCATGAGGAAAATGTTTTGGTGCATTTCAGGGAGCGCTTTTATAACCATTTGCAGCTTTGCTAAGAGTAAACCTTACCTCAATTGGCTTGTCACTACGTATTTTGTCCTCCAATTCAACAAAGGATCTGGAGGCAAAGGGTGCACGACCAAACAGTGCCTCTATAAGCAGAAAAAATATGCCTTATGTTTAGATACAAAAAAATTCAAAGGCAAGCATTTATATAGTTTACTAGATTTATGATTATTTTAGAATTACACTATTGTGAAAAAAGCTAATCTTACCAAATAGAATGACTCCTACTGACCAAAGATCTACTCTGGAGTCGTACTGACGTCTACACACCATCTCAGGGGCCATATAGAGAGGAGAACCCCTCAGAGCACTTTGCTCATCCCACGGAGACATATATTGGGCAAAGCCAAAATCTGAAATGGATAGCATTAAAAGTGTAGATGTTTTTAGTTTGTTACGCAGAACATTTACTTTTGAACCAAATACCAGATTAAGGCAAGACTTATGTTGTCAGTGTTGACGCTGATGGTCTACACCCACTTCCCCCTACACACTCATTTGAAGTATTTGTTTTGCACATTCCCAAGCTCAATCGAGTGAAGATGTATTGTGTATAAAAATGGACTTAGTTTACCTGCAAGTTTGAGAACAGACCCACTAAGAAGTATATTCTGAGGTTTCAGGTCCAGATGAGAGATATTTCGCTCGTTTAGAAACTGGAGAGCACATGCTGCTTGCAAGCAGCAAGAGAGAGGGCAAAACACAGTACATTAGCTTTTACTGCAATGACATTTGGCCCCATTATTTTAGCATTAACTCACCTATCTGCTGTAGGAAGCAGCGAGCCACTCTTTCAGGTAACAGCCTACGACTGCGAATGAAGTGTGAAAGATCCCCACCAGAACACCACTCCAGAATTAGATATATGTTGTCAAAATCCCACTTCACAAAATAAAGGAGGAAAACAAGTGATAATCATTCAGAGACAAAGCATATAATTAACTTGTTACAGATCTTTCAAGAACATCATGGATTAAAATTAAATGACAGTTGCATATATTTTTTTTTTGTACCTGGAAATCCTTAAGCTGTACTATGTGTGGGTGACGTACTGTCTTGAGGATTTCAATTTCTCTGAGAAGGTTCTCCATGGAAGTCTTGTTTAGACTCTTCTTCGCAACAACTTTGACTGCCACCACTTCTCGATTGTCCCCCTATAAATATAATTTAAATCGCCATTATAATGCTCTCCTCAAACTACATGCAATATCAGTTACAAAAATGTGCTTAATGATTGTTTACTGACGATTACGGTGGCCCTGAGAGGTCAACGCACTGCAACTTAAGAAAACACTTGCAAATAGACAAAACACAAGCAAATTAAGAAAACTATCAATTTGACAACATATGCGCAGCATTTAGAAAACTCAACACATTACAGAAACGCGTTGCGAATACAGAAAACACAACACATTACACTAGAAAAGCCTTACAAGTACAGACAACACACTACAGAAAAACGCCGCAATTACAGAAAACACAACGCATTACAGAAACGCGCTGCAAATACAGAAACCACAAGGAAATTTTTCAGAGGACACCTATGTGATGCACACGGCTGAACACGCTTTTTATTGAGGACTGATGTGAACCCCGGTTTTTTTCATTCTCCCATAGACATTACAATGTGCTATCAGAAGAAAGTTACTTGTAATCCTTTACCACCGTGATCAATAACCAACCTTTCGATAGGCTTTGTAGACTGTTGCATAGGTGCCACTTCCAAGTCGCTCAGTAAGGATGAAATCAGTCAGCTTTGGAGGGGCAAAGCTCGAGGCCATGGCTGATTGTGTGGCATCAAATGTTCAGATGGATGAACGACCAACCTTTGATAGCAAGCGAGCTACATTTAGGCTAACGTTACCCTAGCCCAGCTCAGAAAACAATATGCCAAGATATCAGCCCTCATACTAAGTTACTAGTTTATAAAGTGCCGTACACCTACATTACTTAGCCAGTGATATGTATTGTGAAACTACAACACATAAAACTAACATTAGCTTTGTTTACATTTTCTTTAAGTATGAGCGGAGCATGCTGCTGTCAGTGTACACACACTGTCAGCTGACGAGTACGTCACTTCGGTTCACAAGTTTTGCTTGTGCACGCCACACAACAGAGCTGCCCTCTAGCGTCTGTCACCTGAACAGGGAGACAGGCGGAGAGAGAGCGCGAGCGAGTGCAACTGTTGGCAGAAACGACTGGGTTCTGTTGAGTGAATCCGAGCTTTATCACACAATGATATGTAAGTAACTGCTGTACTGCTTGTAAATAATTGCAGCAAATTTGATACTACTTGACAGAGCCTTGACAGATATCTAGTTTGACATACTTGTTCCAACCCGTATTTTCCCACAGTAACGATAGATAGTAATAGACAGTGTCGTGTCTTTTCCAATGGAAGAGATAGCAACAATTTACTTCAAATACAAACACTAGGAGTCGAATGTGAAAAGTTCAGAAGCGCAGGCTTTATTCAGCATCAAATAAAGCCGAGTTGGCCTCAAATTGTACAGCATTGTCACTGATTTAAATACATTTCTGTAGGTCTACCCCAAGTTCTGGCAACTCCCCAAAATACAAATAGACAACACTCAGTCACCTTTCAATTTCTTCCAGTGGGTCTTGGTATCTATAGATTTTAGCATAACACATTTCTCACTTCGGGCCCTCTTCTTTTCCTATGGTATTCTTACGCATGAGATCCATTGACCCCAGATCAGCTGTCTTTAACCATGACCCTGACTTTCTATATATTTGATTTTGTCAATTGCCTGCATTGTTTCCCTGTTTTGCCTCTGTAAGGTAACTTTAAGTGTCCTGGAGGACAACCAATCAGAATGAGTTACCATTGTTACAAGCATTTGCTTCACCCATTGGGGCCTTCGATATATCACATCTCAAACTCAGCACCATCTGATAACTTTGCTTAGTAACTAAATGTAATATTACGAGGTATAATTCCTGAATGACCTTTAAGATTGATAACACACAGGTACACACTTTTAGCACAATATACCATAACAGAGGAATAATGTACACATAAAAGAGGATATTGCAGACGTTTTATTGGATGTATTCACTTTACAATTTTAAAAAAAAGTTAGTGACCAAAGCAGATGCAGCTAGGATTCAACTTCCACAGACATGCGCGATATCGGCACTTACTGGAATAGAAGAATAAACTCCAAGCCACAGTTCACGTTTTTAAATTTTCCTCTTGAAGTATTTTATACATGTACGTTTATTGTACAGCCTCATCGATCATTATAGAATTTTGTTTCACATTATCACATACACAAGAGGGCGCTATGTCACAATTCTTAGTGTGACTTGCCCTCCCAATATGATGAAACAGCGTTGTAATTTAAAGATGGCGGAGTCTCTCAGTGCACGTTTGGCCGGGCAAGAGGAGCAAATTCAAAAGCTCACCAAAGAAATCAACTGTCTTTGCAGCGGTTTAAATTGCGGTTCAGGCTCAGCCGGAACTAACGTAAGCTCTCCGGACCTTGAAAATCTGCGCAGCGAGAATGAAAAGCTGAAATTCCGTCTTGTACACCTTCGCCGCGGTCTACAGTCAGAGCTTGAATTGGAGAATCAGTGGGAGCTGGGACAACTAGGAAGCGTCGTCAAAGCCCAGGAAAATAAATCAGCCAAAGAACACAAGCTGAACAGTCGGTCAGATATAAAGGTAGCTATGCCATGGGAATGCTTATTCAAAGGTTGAGATGCTTCTTGCCTGAACAGCAACCAGACCCTCTGACAGTTTTAGTTTAGTAGCAGCTGGGTGATTGGCAACTTGAAAGCTAAGTATGTCTTAAGTCCATCATCATGTCCATGCCATGTAGTAGGCCTATAACGCGGAGTCGTAGCATAGACCTGACTGACCTACCCAGCTTTACTTACCTAGCCGCAGAGGGCTAGGCTAGAGTTTCAGCCACTTATGCTGAGCAAAATCCACCGTTTGCCAAAATGAAGCCAAACTGGATGGTCAAAAAGATAATCTGGATAGCACACCACTTTTAATTTTGAAACCCATTTGCACAGCCCGTACGATGGTCTGGACAAGAAAACGTGATAAAAAAATTATTTTGAGCTGCACGTTCTTTAACAACGTGAAGTTCTAAATCTCCTACAGTGACCAACTATACGCCCCCTCCCCGGTAGTGATTTTCAGTCAAACGTCAAAATAAAAGGCGTTGTATTTGAAAACAGCTAGGCCCAAGTTTTTAGTTTATGTTTATGAATCCAATACATAATATGCTAACAAAATAGCATTGGACATAATTTATAGAAAATACAGAATGAGAGGAGTCAGAAAGGTATACATCCTCACTCTGATATTGTCATTGAATACTTGTGGGCCATATATCTGTGCCAATACCTAGCAGATTAGAGTTGACTAAAGACAGACAGGTTAACAATTTCAAATAATCAGGCTTGCAAAACTTGTGGAAGTAATGGCCATTCAATCGAAAGCAGTGTTTCCCCGTTATCCATTCAAAAGATCTACAGCACCACAGCTGAATGATAAACACGTGGCTCTTACATTTTTGACTATATAAAAGATTCCAAGCCACCCTTTGCAGCAGTGAACTTGGATAGCCAAGTGTACACCTTTAGGAATATTTACACGTTAAGTTGTTTACATATTAGTGACCCATTTAAATACACGTGCATCCATTAGTAAGGCGGCACACTTGACCACCTGCTTTTGAGTAAAGTGAATGCTATTCGGTGGTCACTTTCATAAGTGTCTCAATATTATTATTATATACAGTACCGGTCAAAAGTTTTGACACACTTTCCTTTAAAGTGAATAGGAAAGTGTGTCCAAACTTTTGACTGGTACTATGACAGTTGTGTGTGTTACGCTGTACTTATAGCACATTTAAATACAAATATTGGTCAGATTAAATATCAAGAATTTAGTAGTAGGTTATTACTTTCTTTTTATACCAAATAAAGTCACATCTTGTAGATGCTCTAAATTTGGACTAATTAAATTTGACTTATTTTCTTTGATGTTTGCAAAACAAGTATGGTCACATTTAACTAAAAATAGGCATTGCTTTGATCTCAAACATGCTTCTTTATTAATGCATGATATAATTTGGGTTGGGCGTTTTAGAGGTGTGATTGCAATTGCCACGTCCACCTTGGATCATTTCCCAGAGTTAGAAGGTGTGTTTGTTTTTGTGTTTGTAATTAGAATACATTCACAATACATATTTTAATTCTCATTATTAAATAATTTATAATAAAAACTGTATATCCCATTATATTCCCTGCTTTTTTAAAGATAGGTATAGTGGTAAAGTAAGTCGAAATAAATCCAAATAGGTTATACATTAGCAAAACTGTATTGTAGCTGCGACTTTTGTTTTGAAGACCGTGCCTTTGGTGTCTGAACTTGATAAACCGGATATACTATTTGAGCCTTCCTTAAACACTGAGCTACATTGCTGTGCATTTTCGGCGCCACGTAAGTTAACTTTACCAAAGATTTTAGAGTTAGTTTCACATTTTATTTTTCCCATGGCACGGCTTTCTTATTTAAATTTGTTCTCTGTGGATGGATATTCTCACAGTACAATATTGTATATTATTCTACTTCTACTAGCTAGCGAATAGTTGCCGGCTAGCTGGTACCGGTAGCCCATTGAAATGCGTCCCCCTCGGACTCGTCATTTGTGTGAGAGTCGGTGACACGGTGTCACTGACTGACAGCGAAGGGGGGGAAAGTGGCTGCAATATGTAACTTGTAACTAACTAAGTAGGCAGGTTAAACATCAGTGTCACGTAAACATGTGAGATCTAAAATGCTGCAGTCAAAAACTGTAGGAATAAACTTTAATTTAGCCTAACGTTTGTCTGAGTCAACCAATTTATTACTTATTACTTATTTGTCGTCAGAAATACAACTAGTATTTTAAACAACTCAGAAGATGCAAAGATTACGCTAAATTGAGGTGTACTAGGAAAGCGTCCACAGGTCAATGATGCCCAATGAAAATCTGCATCTGCTACAGAGCTTCAATTTTGGGAGTGCGCCGGCTTTGCGTGACAGAGTTAGTTGTCTGACTACAATATTTGACTGCCTTTATTGTATTAGATTACAACATAGATCATTTTATGGACGTTCTCATAATTTTTTAGACGAAACCGTCTGGAATGTCTGAAAACAAGCTATCTGACAGTAACAAGAAGGACAAGCAGCCACAAGGAGATGGTGGTATCAAAGAGGTAATTTTTAATTAATGTAATGAACTAGTCTCTTTTGGACTCGTCATAGCTGGGCGAAGTATCCATCAGTAAGGAATACATTGACAGTAAGGGGGAAAGAAGAATTCAAATAGTTAATAAACAAACAAATAAAATAGTGAATGTGTACCCTACTTTACCTCTTGAGTGGTTGTTCTGTGACAATCATCACTTAGAATATGTATAGGAATTCGTCACCAACTTATTTATTCAATGTTTTCTATTCCTTACCTATAATTTCTTGGCAGACATTCAACAATTTCAAAGAAAGCCAGACACACTTTTACAAAATTATGCTAAATCAAAGTGTAGACAATCTGTATTAACCAGTCGAGGAAGCATCAACAGCTGTCAACACCGGTTTAGCTTAACAGAGATAATTGTCTGACCACACTATTTGACTGCTTTGACCTTATTGTTATACTATTTTGTGTTCCTTAACTTAGTTTGAACTGTTGTGGCTCTTGGTCTATTCTCCCTCTGTGTCATTGTCTCTTGCTGTGTTTTCTGTGTATTGTGTGAAGCGTCTTTGGGTTTCAGAAAAGCGCTATACAAATCAAATGTAATATTATTTGATTAGTCAAGCTATAACATGCCATTTTATGTGCATTCTGGTTGTTCACAGTCTGAACACAAGCCAGCTGAAAAGAACAAGAAGAAAGACAAGCAATCACAAGGAGATGGTGGTGTCAAAGAGGTAATTTTAATATAAATAAGTGTCATTGGCATTCCTGTTGGTTCAATGATGATAGGTTTACTTAGTTTTTATCTAACCACGTATCAAACCGAACTTGTGCTGTATACATTTTTTTGTGTAGCCTAAACCCCTGCCTGGCTATATCACCGAGCGCCTGCAACTCTATGAGGAGCTAAAAAAGGAAAGTGATGCCCTATTGGCCAAAAGAGCTGCAGATGGCAAGGCTATCACTGTAGAGCTGCCTGATGGACAAAAGAAGGAGGGACAGGCCTGGGTTACCACTCCCTATCAGCTGGCCTGTGGCATCAGGTTAGACGCCTGCAATTTGATTGAGTTGGTTAATTTGTGTTAGCTATGATGGCTCGAAAAGACACAATTGTGTCTATGTCTATAAACTTCATCTGCATCCTTGTGAAAGTACATTACAGCCTCATATATAATGAACATAGTGAAACGATGATCATAGCAGTGTAATGCGTGTAATATTTTGTCATTGTTTACAGAAAACACAGATTTTGTTAGCCTCATCTTGGTTATGAGATTGCTTAGAAGTTCTATATTTGTATTAAAATGAATGAATGGATGAAAGAAATTGTCATTACAACATGTATGCTGTGTGCTAATATTTTAGTCAGGGTCTGGCTGACAATGCTGTGATTTCGCGTGTGAATGGGGACCTGTGGGACCTTGACCGACCACTGGAACAAGACTGCTCTCTGGAGATCTTGCGCTTTGACAATGAAGATGCCCAAGCTGTAAGAGCCCGTGGGTTCTTTTTTATAAACTGTATGTGGCTGTGTAGTGTGAGGTAGTAATATTGTTTTACTATTTGGACCTATCCCAGGTGTATTGGCACTCCAGTGCTCACATTCTTGGGGAGGCCATGGAACGCTACTATGGAGGTTGCCTATGTTATGGACCTCCAATTGAAAATGGATTCTACTATGACATGTTCCTTGATGGACCAAAGTAAGTAAATGCCCATGGTATTATTTTTGTCAAATTATTGAACAGAACACATTCCAAAAAGGTTACCAGGAGTGTGACTAATATTATAATTGGGTTCTCTGTTGTCCTGTGAAGGGGTGTCTCTAGCACTGAGTTTGGGGACTTGGAGACGCTGTGCAAGTCTGTGGTGAAGGATAAACAAACCTTTGAAAGATTGGAGGTCAGCAAGGAGACCCTGTTGAAGATGTTTAAGGTGATTGAAGAACTCCAGTGACACACTTTTCAGTGTAATGGTGCCCTCTAATAAACACAAATATTCACTCGGGGAGATTCCTAGGGCTGTCCCGAATAAAACATTTTTGGCTTTGATAGTAATAAACAGCGTATTTATTCACACATTTGCTTTTGGGAAGCGTATACAGCTATTGCAGACCATGGAAAAACACTAAAATTACGCTTTGCATGGCACATATATGCAAAGCCTGCAAGTAGAAAAAAACACAGTCAGCCAGCGCTCTGTTTTTTACTTCTGCAAAGCGGCAAGCCATGGGTGACTGCAGTAAGAGCAAAGCGATGATCCTATAGGAACATTTGAGAAAGTTATATTACAATGTTAATTTTGTATTGGTTGGTGTAAGAACTAGAAGTTATGAAACTAGGGAGATGGCTGTAAATAGTCTTTTTTTCAAGTACAAAGACGAATAAATGTCCGATGCATGTGGTGACGACCCCAAGCAACAGCACAATACTGTACTCGTCTCTTACGATCACGCAGAGGTTTTCAGAAAATGTGGCACCCCTGGCAACAATCAAATATAAGCCTATTATAGAACCAAATAAAAACAAACTTGCTCATAGGCCTATACACGAATGAATAAATACAAGAAAGACTGTAACCTATGCCAACATATTTGATAGCCTAGTTGTAAGCCTGTCAAACTCACAGTTTAAGTGCTGGTGATGGTTAGATTACATGAGAGCAGAGGCACTAACACTAAGCTAAGGTTAAATGTGCTTGTCAAATAATAATAACTAATAATTAATGCGGATGCATAGTTGTTGGATTAGGCCTACAATTTTTATGTACTATTTATGATTTCAAAAAAATGCAACCTTCGAAATGTGATTTGGAAATCAATTTCCATGGTGAAACGATCGAAGTTTTGAGGCACTCGGGTCAGCCCTAGAGGTTCCACTGACACCATGGTGTCATTTTCAGGGGTATCCTGCAACATGTATTAATGCATACTGATGTATTATAAGTGCATTAATACCATAGATGACTTGTACTTTTGTATCTAACATTATTTCACACTCTGAGAGACAAATACAAAATTACACCATTACAGACTTTCATACTGGGCCAAGAGCAAAGGCAGCAGAATGGTATGAGTTAGGGTTAGAAAAGCTTATGAGCAAAGTCTAAGACTAAATAAACATTTTTTAATTCGAGGGACTTTTAGTACTCTGTGATCTAACCAAAGAACTGTGAAGTCATCCTTTGGTAGGCATGTTTTTTTGCTATTGGTTATCATATTTATAAATGTGTGTTGCATTGTTCTTGTCCCCTATTTTACAGTATAACAAATTCAAGTGCCGTATTCTGAACGAGAAAGTTACCACACCCACCACTACAGTGTACAGGTAAGCAGCTCGTATTGAAAACAAAAGTTAATGAGGACATGCACAAATTAAAATGACTCAAAGCATACAGTTCAACATTAACAGTAAGTTTTATCTATACCTCTGAATGTCCTCCGTCAGATGTGGTCCTCTGATTGACCTTTGCCGAGGGCCTCATGTTAGACACACCGGGAAAATTAAAGCCATGAAGATTTACAAGGTATATGCAGCACTTAGTACCCCTACACCTAAGACTGACTTATTACATTTGACTTTTTATATCAACATCATTGATATTTTATTATTAGAACTCGTCCACGTACTGGGAAGGTCGCGCAGACATGGAGACACTGCAGCGGATCTATGGTATTTCCTTCCCAGACTCAAAGATGCTTAAAGAGTGGGAGCGCTTCCAGGAAGAAGCTAAAAACCGAGATCATCGCAAAATTGGAAAAGTGAGTGCTCAAACCAAGGCGGGTTTTTGGCAAACGTTTTGAGACGACATAAGTTTAATTAAAAATACATCTTGTTGTGCCTGCAGTTATTTACTTGTGTATGCCAGTTGGGGGCACTGTGTTTCTTCGTGTCTGTGGTGAGGCAAGTGAGGAGTGTGTAATCTGTGAGCTCCAGCTGGTCCGCCAGGCTGACTCCATAGACCGTATTTTAGTTTAACTATTGTTTGCTTGTGAGAGGGAGCAGACTACGGCCCACGTTGTCCTAAAGATGGTGCTCTGTTGCAGCATCCCAACTGTATCTATTTAAAGTTGTGCATTTCCAAATGAGTTGGCTGTCTGATTGTCATACATGGACAGATTTGATGGCACGTCATCAGTAGACTGTTCCATTGCAGGGGGAAATGGTATTACATTTCTCTTAAAAAAATGTCTGATTATCTGTGAATGCACAATTAGAATTGTCTTTTGATGGTCGCCCCTACAGGACCAAGAACTGTTTTTCTTCCATGATTTGAGCCCCGGCAGCTGCTTCTTTCTTCCTCGAGGTGCCCGCATCTACAACACACTCGTGGAGTTTATTAGAGTAAGAACAGGCTCAAACAGCTGCCCTGAATACCACCTCACTAAATTACTT
This sequence comes from Galaxias brevipinnis, assembly GCA_036023535.2. Lineage (NCBI taxonomy): Eukaryota > Metazoa > Chordata > Actinopteri > Galaxiiformes > Galaxiidae > Galaxias > Galaxias brevipinnis. Next base: position 19,930 of record JAVQIZ010229681.1, on the reverse strand, counting down.
GGAATTTGAATGCCTCCTGCCTGTGGAATCTGTGTAAATGAATTACTTGGCTGCATAGGTGTCCAAAGACAACCAGATAAAGCAGAACGCCTAACTGCCCCTCCTTTAATTGTGTGTCTGCTAATTCTGTACAGGAGGAGTATTGTAAAAGAGGCTTTCAGGAAGTTGCCTCCCCTAACATTTTCAACAGCAAGCTGTGGGAGACATCTGGCCACTGGCAGCATTACAGCGATAACATGTTCTCCTTCCGTGTTGAGGAGGAAACCTTTGCACTGAAGCCAATGAACTGCCCTGGACATTGGTAGGTTCACGTAATGTGTTGATACACATATAAAACATTACATTGCGAATTTGCGATTGTTGTTCATTGTTTTGTCTTTCCCACTTCATCTTTTTCTCCCTCCCCTGTCCAGTATTATGTTCAGCCATAGGCCAAGGTCATGGAGGGAGCTGCCTTTGAGATTGGCTGACTTTGGGGTCCTCCACCGGAACGAGCTGTCAGGAGCTCTGACAGGCCTGACAAGAGTGAGACGTTTCCAGCAGGATGATGCTCACATCTTCTGTACCATGGAACAGGTGACCACATCAGCTCTAACCATAGAAAGTGACTTAGACCCTGTATACAGCTTCTAAAATAAACTATAATACTCTTATCAGTGGGTAATGTCACATCGAGAATTTAAACTGGAAAAGGGCGATCGCAGCAGATTAAAGTGGCTCCGTTTTGCCCAAAGCGCGCGTACATGTGTGAAAGTCGTTTAGAGGGAGGGTATTTGAAGAGACCTAAGAAAACAAGGAAGTAGGGGGCTTGTTTATTGAGTTGTGTTATCTTTTTGGACACTTAATTTCCCACACTGACCTACTGCAGCTTTTAACTCCCTGTCTTTCATGTTATCTTTAGTCCCTAACCTTTTTTTCTCTTTACTGTGCAGATAGAGACAGAGATGAAGGGATGTCTGGACTTCCTGCGATGTGTCTACGACGTCTTTGGCTTTTCCTTCCAGCTTTACCTCTCCACCCGTCCAGAAAAGTACCTTGGAGACATTGATGTGTGGAACCAGGCTGAGAAGGTACAGGAATTCACAGCATTGTCTAGCACTTAGAACCTTAAATTGGGCTAAATCACTCTAGATACATGTTTTTTCCTTGTTAATTAATAGTTATATTGGAGAAGTCTTTGCATCTGGATAATAACATGAATATTTGAATATGTTTGCAGTGTTGGTGTGTATCTTTGTGCGTAGATATAAATCCTAATCTTGAGTAAATTACACGCAGATGCCAGCATAAAATGGAATTAAGATATGCCAACAGTTTTATTTATTCTAACAGCAACTGGAGAACAGCCTGAATGAGTTTGGGGAACCATGGAAGCTGAACCCTGGAGATGGTGCTTTTTACGGACCAAAGGTAGGTGTGTTTGCCTGGACATTCTTGTATAGATCCTGAATTTAGGACCCTAACAAAACCACAACGCTCCTGTTGTTGTTTCATTTCAGATTGACATCAAGATCAAAGATGCGATTGGGCGGTATCACCAATGTGCAACCATTCAGTTGGACTTCCAGCTTCCTATCCGCTTCAACCTTACCTTTGTGGGGTGAGTTACCATATAAGACAAAACAAAATAAATACTGTAACTTGTGTATTCTGTATCTTTTAAGTACTTATCTTCTTGAATATGTTCAATGTTTCAGACTTTCACAGTGCTATGGTGTTTCATCATTCAAATGCAATGTGCATGGCATTCTAAGTGAACTTGGACAATTAGATAAAGTTATAGATGGCCTATAGTTACAGTTGATTATAGTAAAATTATAGCTAGATAACCAGTATGCGTAAAGCCATTTGTTTAACATAAAGTGAACTACTTTGTGACCTTAGTAAGGATGGCGATGACAAAGCAAGGCCAGTCATCATCCATCGCGCCATTCTTGGTTCCGTGGAGAGGATGATTGCCATCCTTACTGAGAACTATGCAGGAAAATGGTTTGTGATTTTATATTATTTTATATATATAAAAAAAGCTGTTTTTATGAAGTTCTGCATTTGACCCCATTATTACCTTTTACCAGGCCCTTTTGGCTTTCACCTCGTCAAGTGATGTTTGTGCCTGTGAACCCTTCCTGTGAAGAATATGCTGAACAGGTAGGCCATTTCCTATATTTTTTATGTTATGTGTTGATCTAAACTGAATCAGTAGTATTCAATGTAAGTGTATAGACGCACTACATTTTTTAAACTCCAACAGATATAATGTTCTTCCCTCCCCCTATTGTCTAAGCAATATTTACTTATTTTTTATCAGGCCTGCAAGGAGTTTGTAAAAGCTGGTTTCATGGCTGAAGCTGACCTCGACTCTAGCTGTCTTCTCAACAAGAAGATCCGGAATGCCCAGTTGGCACAGTATAATTTCATTCTGGGTAAGTGCGTCACTCTGTTGTATGCTATTGGTGTGACTACCTCTACCAAATTTCTGATTACACTAATTAGCACTGATGTTGTAAAAAACGCAAATGTGTTAGGGTAGCTGTTTATGGTGTGTAATTTGGCAGTGTTTTGAACTGATGTGCCTTGTGTCTTGGCAGTGGTTGGCGAGAAGGAGAAGATGACTAACAGTGTGAATGTGCGCACAAGAGACAACATAGTCCATGGAGAGCTTTCCATATCTGAGGTCTTGGCTCGTCTGACTGGGCTCAAGCAGTCTCGCTGTCGGAATGCCGAGGAAGAGTTCTGAGTTCAAAGAAGAGGCAGAAAACATTTGCTCTACTTGTCCTATTCATTTTTGGTTGCTAGTTACAGATCTACAGTCGGAACATAAAGGGTATATTTTGGTGATGGCAAATAAAGTAGTATTGGAAACTGATGATAGCTACTGAATTCAGAATTTGATAACTGTTAACTTGACATACAGTGGGTAAAGTTAGGTAGTGGGAAATTGATCTGTACATCTGATTGAAAGTAACTTGCCACTAAAAGACTATTTTAAATTGGGGACAGATTCGTAAATATAATCCAGCTCAGAAAAATTCTACAGTTTGAATATTCTAGAGTGTTAAATTTTGTTCAGATATTTCGGTTTCGCAATCAGGGATTATGCATTAGTCCTCTCGGTTTGGGAATTTATATGGTGTCAAAGTAGTGCTTTATTTATATCTCCTGACCTATGGGAAGAATTGGGCTTGTATGAAGAAAAATGTTTGTCCCCATATTAAATTGCAATGCCCACTTTTTCTTGGAGAAAAAAAAAATAAAAATGGATAAGTATTTTGGTATGGATGTCAAGATAAATAATTAGTGTTTGCTTCTAATAATAACTCTCATAAAGACACATATAATTCTTTATTTTCTTAAAGATTTAGTTATTATTATACTTAGTTTGTGGGCGTGGCGAGAACAAGGAAGTTGGTTTGCGTGTTTGCTTGTAACCTGCCCGATGTTAGCTGAATAGCTGGCCAGAATAAAGCGACGATGGCCACTTTCTGGCTAATTTTGACAAGAGAGAGAAGACGTTGCATTACAGCTAATGGAATAATTATTATTTTGTTCATGGACCTATGTTTTAAATGCGTTAGTGGTAAGTAAAGTAATGTGCGTATGTTATCCTATGTTAGCTTACGCGAGTCATTGATTTGTTGTTAGCTGTTAGCTTGTTTGCTAGCTATGTAATCTGCAAGGCAAGTGAGCTATCAACAGGAACGTTAGCGTTTAATTCAGTGCGACCGACCATCATTCCATCACGTGTGAGCTTTTATTTTGCTAACAGTTGACACCGTAAATCCTATAGAACTATAACGTCAACTAGTTTGTGTGTGTCAGTTATGTTTCATCTCCTGTATGTCTAAACCTTTTTCAGGGTATCTGAGCTCCCCTCATGTTGGTCAGGAGCCGACCTACAGTCAAGGTGCTCACCACAGCCCTGTAATCACAAGCCCCGTTGTTCCGTCTGCAGCCTCTGGTGAGATCTCCCTGTGTGATGGTGCTGAAACTGTCAATGCCTTCTGGTTGTAAAATATAATCATATGAATAGGGGTTTTCTCCATTGTTTTGTAGCATCTCCTACAGAAGATGACAGCTACACATCAAAATGTCCCAGTGGAGGCTTATGCAGTCGACTCCCGGCTGAGTGCATCAATTGCAATTATCACCACAATTGCAGCTATGGAAAATCAGTCTCTTTCCCCTGCAAAGCCAAGAATGGAGTCCACTGTGTAGTAAGTTGCCTTGATACAAAAACATTACATTATTAAATCCATTACTAAATCGAAAATGCCTGCAATGTAGCACTGTGATGATGTTTTTGTTATTGTTGTTGTTTACTCTGATTGTAGGGGGAAGGAGGACAGCAGCAAACCAACTTCTCACTGTCCGTCACCTGTCAGTTCTGCTGGCAGCTGGACCCCTCGCAATACCGATGCTCCAACTCCACCAGCTGTATGACTGTTTCATGTCCCCGCAAGCGTTATAATGCCAAATGTGTGGTGCTAGACCATGTGCATTGCTTAGGTACACTATGATTTACCTTCACTTATTCTTTTATAACAGAAAGCTTCACTGGTAATGTCATTATCAATGTATTGCAAATATTGCCATTTGGCACCAATTATATTTGAATTTTGTTCCTTAGGGAAAAGAGGGTTTCAAAAACGTTTGTTCTGCAATTGGACTGGAGGGTACAAGTGGTCGACAGCCCTGGCACTCAGGTACAGTAGCTACACTATCCACTTTACTTTTACCATATTTAATGTTCTAGTTTTGAAGAAAGTAGTACCTATCTTTCAGCTTTCTCAAATACGCATTCTCGCAAAAGTTTTTTTTGTGTTAATAACCAAATATATCCACACTCAAGTATTTCTGTATGAGTAATGTTGTTGAGGCTTTCTTTATTTTCAAATTTTTTTGAAAAATTGTTGCAAACCACAATATAAATAAATACGCAAGATCATCACTGAATCAATCTAAATGTTTTTCTTGTTTCCATCTGTAGCATTACACTTGGGGGTTTTGGAGCAGATCGATTTTATCTAGGCCAGTGGAGAGAGGGTCTGGGGAAGTTGTTTAGTTTTGGAGGTCTTGGAATCTGGACGCTGATAGATGTGCTGCTAATAGGTGTGGGCTATGTGGGTCCTGCAGATGGGTCCCTCTATATCTGAGACAATAGGCTTTCAGTTATAGTCGCCGAGTTGATGCCCTGTTTGACTCAGACTGTTTGACTATGGTGATCCAAGATCCATCCCATTAATGCTGTGTCAGCCTGCCCAAACTCCATCTGCAACAGAGACTGTTCCATCTGCTTACTTTGCAAGGTCTGCTCCATCAGCCCGCTTCTACCTACTTGTATCAGATCCAGCCCACTCATGCTTTAATACTGTATTAAACCTTTCACTATGTTTTGAGGTCAACTGGGGCTGGTTAGAATGATCTACAGACACAAGATTGGTTTGATCTCCTGTTGAGCAGTACTCTCATATGCATTCTGTTCTTCTGGCTCATACATAAGCCCCCTGTGGTGCTCTGTCTTCACACCGCATGTTAAAGCATCAGAGGTCAAGCAGTTACCATAGCTACCAAACCGTTTGGAAGCATCAAAGAAGAAGTGGGAAAAAAGAGAATGAGTACATTTCCACCTATTTATTTTATCCCCACCATTCAAAATCTAAATAAGACATGTTAATGTAACATGTACACAGGGGGGTATATGCTTAATTTGTTTGTACCATGCTGCGACACAGTGATTCATGATTGGTTTTTTTATTACTTTGAGAGACGAATGTACATTTGTATCCACTTGCTAAATATGTTGTGTGTGTATTGTTGAATATAAGCACTACATAGCATTAAACCATCCAACGTCATGCCTTGACATGATCTAATCAAAATGCTGTTCTCAGATCTGTACAGGCCACCTTCAGTCTTTTTTAATAGTGCTTATATAAAGGTTGTCATTTTTTGTATTTAAACATGATTTGTTCTCAGCACAGCCGAATGGAAATGGCAACTGTGTATAACGCCATTGCCTGAGACCATGCATCACAAATATTCTCTTCTGACCTGCTGTACATGTGTACATTCTTTTTTTGAAGTCTGAATTTATGTTTTTAAAATGGATGCAAATAAACTTGTGACATGTTCAGAAAGAGTGTGCTTCGGTTTTTGCATTGTGATATTGTAATTGTTTGACTTTAAATCATGTTATCACACAGTATTTTACTGCTTTATTTACCTTTAGTCCCTGCTTGTTCTATTACCCTTATGTCTTACCGAAGCATATTTTCATTAATTTCATCCATCTGGTCAAAACATCCATGCCCTTTGTAGTTATGTCGGATCTTTGATGAAGTATCACTCTATTGAAGCTTGCAATAAGAAATGTGGCCCTAAAAAGCTGTTGCTGTGCTTGCCATATAACATAATCTTTATGAAATAGCCAGTTTCCTTACTCGTCATGTTTTGGTTACATGACCTATTACCTGGATGCACTGGCTGCTTTATAGGTCCTGTAAATACACACAACCCACTCATTCACCCAATAAATCAAATTGAAGGCCTACAATAAGGTTTTTCACAAACTTGTTTCAGGAAGTATTATTGTATGGTCAATATTTTGTGCTCTGTGCTGCACTCACACAGGCCTAATTTACAAAAAAAGCACTGTTCAGGTTTTGTCACACCCTATAATAGACTAGTTCTTCATATTTTTTCCATTTGTGAATAACTACTGTTGATTTGTATAATCCTAATAACTAAGGTAATTGTATCTAATTATTGCATCAGCTACCAATTTTAGTCATGTATTTCAAAGAAATGTATGAGGACCAATTTCACACTCGTCTAGTTGCCAACAAATGGTAGCCAGGATCACGCTTTCTTTTGAATTCAGTGATTCCGAAATTGCAGATCATGAGTCATTTCACTAAAGAAAACACTATTCCTTTTACTATTATGCAAGCATGACTGGCAATTAGTTGCCATACTTTTACCCAATCCCCAGGCAACAGCGTTTTTTTTGTGTATGTGGAGGTTTGATGAGTACATGTTCTGTAATTATTTTGTATTAAGGATTTCAGCTCAACGGAGTGTGCTTCACATTTAAGGGTTGCTTGAAACATCACCAATTATGTCATGAAATGTAGTGGACCTGAGTAATTGTCGGTTTTTGTTCACACCATCCTGCAGTCTGCAAAACAGTCTGCAAAATTCCTTCCAGTTTTCACAAAAGCTGATACTGATAACATTAATCCTTTCTCCAATAGCGTATGAGCGTCCCATCTGGCCGTAAGTGTGATGAAGCATGTTGGTGGCTTATCGCCAGTTCTGACAGTCGTTTTATTTTGTCTTTGCATGTATATTTGATGTAAAAATATGAATTAGAAATTTGGGGATTGAAGAATCTAACAATGAACAAAAAGATGTCAAATAATTTGTACATATAAATAATAATATTCAACTGCAATTTTTGTGATTTATTTGTACAATAAGAAATGCACTACAATGCCCCCCTCCCCTCAGATGAGAAGGCAAGAATAGAAGAGCATTTACTTTATCAAACCTGAACATGGCATTCCTCCAACCCCACTACCAGCTTAACCAATAGTAACAGATTTAAGCCAAACAGTTTTTGCAGAGCTAGGAGAAAAACTCCTACTTTGGAAGCTTATGTTAATTTACTGCCAAGGCATACATGAAAACAAATGAAATTAAAAAGGCAAAATAAAACCAAAATCACTGCCCATGTTTAACTTTTCAACCTTATAGATGAGAAAAGTATGGCCACGGTTTAAATAGCAAGTATCAAATACTTACATGAGACAAATAGCAAAGGGCATATGGTGATATATTAATATCGAAGCCAAGTGCCCATAACACCGTTAACACCATTTACACAATTACATCATTCACAGAATTAATTTTTGTTAGCATCTTCACACATACTTCATGACAGTGGACACTTTCCAATAAAAAGGATGTAACATCTCCCCCCACCCCATTTAGAACACCAATACAGCAGTAAAGACAGCAATGGAGGTGAAAAAGGTCCATTGCATTAGTAAACAGTAAGCTCGAGCCTACTTCTTTTGTTACATTTCCCTTAAATGCAAAAATCAATGGTACTGTCAACTTAAATCTTTTATATTTATAAATAAGATCTCACCGTTTTAACCAAAACATTGTATAAAAAGTATATCAATGACAGACAAAAATGAACTTTAACATTCAAACAAAAAGCTACACAGTCATTCAGGGTGGGGGCTGAATATGGCCAAAAACTAAGTCAACTTTCATCTATGCACTCTGTGGGGTATTGGCTATTAGGGTCCTCCCTGTTCAGGTTTGAGTAGCAGCAGTCTTGCCTCTCTCACCAGCGGAAACACAGTGAAACCCTCGTGTGCCATCAGGCCCACGTGGAAGCCGCATTACCCCTGGTGGCAGACCGTCTGCATTTTGCATTTTGCGGCCCAGCATGGGGCTACCAACCGGACTGCTCTCCTGTGAGGCCACCTGTCTGCGCCTCTGAACCCATGGGCTACCTGAGGGGGTGAGGCTGCTGTCTGAGGAGTAGTCAGCCCAGCGACGCCCCGGCTCAGGGCTAAGTCGGCCCTCACTGGCCAAAGGAGACTTTTGGGAGTGAGGTGATTTGCGCTGAGCAGAGGGGCTGGCACGTGGACTGGACCAGGGACTTGTCCGTGGAGACACACCGGGACTCAAGTGATTGTTCAGGAAACCGATACCACCAGTGGTTGGGCTGAGCTTGTTATAAGAGCGGGACTTGCGGGCCAGTCTAGGGGAGGTTGGGTTGCTCTCTGTCTCTGAAGAGCTGCAGGCAGAGTCATCACCGTGGTACTGAAGTTCTCGTACACGGCTGTTGAGTGAGCGACTTTTGCGCATCCCTCCCTCTTCACGCTGACGGTCTTTGGGGACCTTCTTCTTTGGGGGCTTGGTCCCAATAAGAACCACCTTCAGCCCCAACGAGCCCACCCCACCCTCCTCACTACCTACAGCTTCGTTGGCTTTGACTGCAGCCACCACCTCTTCAAACTCCACAATAGCACACTCTTCTGTACCTAGTTGGGGATAGCGGCCACTTAGCTTCTTCAGGTCACCCGGCAAGTCCTTCCCAATCTTCAGCACCCGGACAGAGGCGATAGCACCATACGTTCCAAAGGCCTTCAACAGCAGCTTCATCAGTTGTTCCTGCTGAGTGGCTCCGCCCTCCCCACCGCTGTCCCCAGAACCTCCTTCTAGGGCAGCCAGTTCTGGCCAGCTGTGAAGCTCACTGAGTAGCAGCATACGGCTGGGCAGAGACTCACTGGAAAAGACTGGAACAGTTGAACAGCGCCGCACCTTGCGTCCCTCATCATTCAGCTCAAGTACTGTGGAGTGTCTCAAAGCATAAGCAGTTGTTCTCCAGTCCCGTGTTAAGTGCTTCACCTGAAAGGAAATTACACAAATGTCATTTGTCATATATAATCTGAAACGCAAGTCTGCAGTATTCGCAGAATTTGGTTTTTGGCTATTTATGTTCAACTTCCTGTCCTGATGGAATTAAGAGAATAATTTCTTTAAAGCAGCTTCACATCCTGACATTGTAGCCTTCAAGTCTTTAACTGTTAAATCATTGATTTGGTTTGCTCACATTTACATGCCGCTTGTACTATCTCTGATAACAGGAGAGATTAGGTTAACATAACGTAAAACAGGGCAAATCAATGATTATTTATTGGCCTTTATAGCGTCAGCTGCAATCCATGTGAGATATGCAGTGCAACTCCAACATCGTGCCATATTGACAATAAAAACAGCATGCAACCCTTAAACGACTGCAGGGAAATTAAGAGTTAGTTACCTTTTTGAATGAGGTCAGCAGCTTAACACTGACATAACCTAGCTTGTTGCGTCGGACATGTTTAAGCAGGAAAGCATCATGCTCCAGGTTCTCATCAGACAGGTAGTACTCGATCTGGGCCACCAGCTTCTGGGTGAGTTCTGGGTCTGGGGGCTGCCAGCTCTCTTCTTCCAGCTCCCCACCACTTGTACCAGCGCCACTGTTTAGGAGAAAGAGAAACATACTAGTTTCAGGACCACAAAGCTTGAGTTTAATGCATTTTGACAGCTGTACAATATATGGAGCAATCACTCAGTCATGAAAACAGCAACATGCTGGAGTGGGAGGGAGAAATGCCACGCCCACTCCTTCCTCCTAAGATGTGTGAGTGACAAGTAACCAAAGTGTAGCCATGGTCACACTGCCTCAGTGCCCAGAATTCCGACACCACAATGTGTCCCGCTAGCATGAGCAGTACTGAAAAGACCTCTCCATCTGAGGGGAACAGAGTCATGGATTTCCAGAAGCCCTTCTTCCCACGCATGGCCATTTACCAAATAAGCCATACTGTTCACCATCAAGGCAATTAACCACTGCCTTTCCTAATAAAATCAATGTTATTGAGCTGTGACATACAGGTATCTGGCAGAGACTCGAAATCTGATTTAAATTATGTGGATGACTCATCGCCTCCTTCAGCCGCCCTCCCACACCATCACAGACGGCGGCAGTGATCAGGCAAAGGAAAAGGACCCGCTTACACCGCTTCAATGTTTGCGCTTGAATCACTAAGCCAATCCAGATATGGTGGCTTTTAAAAATGCTAAATTACATCCTCTAGTAACAGACAATCTTATGTCAACTTAATAGGCTACTATAGACAGGCGTGAGCAAAATGGCAACCAAAATGCCTGTCGTGACCGTAACAAACATTCTCTAATACTAATTGCTGCACTTGCCCATTACTTGAGACCATGCATTGGTTTATTTGTGGTCAATTGATGTTAAGTTAAATGTGGTACGGCAATTCGAACCCTAACCCAGCACGTGGAATGTAGCACATTGATCGGGAATTTACAAGACACAAATAGCAGGGAATGACGCAGGGATTAGAGTAACCCGTGTCTATTGTAGGTGAGGTAGGCTACACTTGTATGTCAGGTCCAAGGCTTTAAAGTCATTAGGATGAAGTAGTTAGGGTGTCAATCGCATCGGGTTGATAACCACCAAAGAAAGCAATCAACTAGGAAGTTGGCTACAAATAATTACAATGTCCATAAACTAGCTGTTTATTAAACATTTTTCCACATATCAAATCCAAATTAGATCGAATTAAACGCATGTCCAAAACTTACCTGGATTTGTCATGTCTTCCAATGTCGTCTTCACTACAACTGCCTCCAAGGAAGTCTATATTATTTGAATATACTTCTTCCTCTGGTTCGTCTTCCGCTGCTTGAATCGCCACTGTTATTGTCACTTGACCCATCTCTTGCAGGTGTTGATCCACTGTTATCACTTCACCGATGTCCCGGCCCATTGACGAATCTGATACAGATTGATTTGGGCTAGCGAACTCCATGACTATGTCCGCACTCATGTTAACGTAAGCTAAATTAAATGCGCCTTCTTTCGCCTCCTTGGATTTGACGTTATCCTGAATGTTTTGTATTTTGGTACTGGAACCAAGAGATACAGGATAAGTAGTGTGTAAAACACGACGCTTTTGACACCAACGGTTGTGAATTACAAAGGGAGTTCCGAAGATGCGCTCCACAGCCTGCCAAAGCCCCCGAATTCTACCCCGCGGAGAACCCTGCGGTGCGGGGCATGTAGCAGCTAGCGAGACGCAACCTAGCGCTGAGGTGACCAAGGGGATGGAGCCTCCTTGTGTTGTTACTTCCTGATATGTAAGAGGCTTTCTGCTTTTGAAACGAGCTCGGGGATTGGGCCATGGCATCATTCCGCACTCATCCCCAACCCAACAGCAAAACCCGACATGAACACAAAAAGGAGATAGGAGAAAAGAAAGACAGCGCAAAAATGCTTTAACTATTGTCCGCATTATTTTTCGTGTCACGTTGTATAGTCTACTCTTAAACTATGGCTGTCACTTCTCACGTGTCTAAATAGGGGAAGTTCAATTGCTAATGCACGTGCTGTTTCCCGATTGGGGCATTGCTACACCGGCCCCCCCTGTAAATTGGATAATGGCCTTTTAAAATGTTTACACACAAGCAAATATATATGGGGGCACAGGGTCAGGCCGTGGTGACCTGCAGACAGAAAAGTACATTTACATGAATTCTGCCGTCTCACTGCAAGCCATGGGCCATTTAAAAAGTATAATTACAGAGAGTATGCTTACATTTGATTTTGTTTTATTTCACATCATAGAAAATATGTCTCTGGTAGCGAAAATATAATTTGTCAAAACATGTTTTTGTAAGTTTAATATAGTAATAAAACAACAAAAAATGAACCTTATGCTGACGTGCAAAACACCTGCCTGCTCTGAGGCGACGATGCCTCATGTTATATCTGTGAGGCATTGGTAAGCTTTTTGAAGATTAAATATATTTATAAATATGCCTTTAGTTAAAAAAAATTTAACAAAATATTTGGGATAGTCTTTATGTTTGTGGTGACAGCAGTGTGTGTGCGTGTGAGTGAGTGTGTGTGCATGAGTGTGAGAGTGTGTGAGTGTGGTGTGTGTGTGTGAGAGAGAGAGTAAAACAAAGTGTTCCTCTTATTTACGATAGCTGCAAGTTCAAAACCGGCCGAAGCATCAAAATTGGGTGCAAAATGCTTTATAGAAATAAACAAAGACATCAAGATCAAGATGCATCAAGATACTAAAATTCTGTATCTGAGTTCATTACCTCAAATTAGGCAGAGTCACCTGGCCTCAGGCTAAAACAAGTATGTTAACCGGCCTTTTAGTGATGAAAAACAACAAAATTCGGCCAAATTTGTCCCAACATAACACAAAAAGTAAACTAAAATAATCCACAGCCTCCATGCTTCCACAGTATTTCACTCGTGGCAGTGTGAGATTTGACAACTGATTGAGTTGAATGAAACTTCAAAACCAAAGCCAAAATAATGACAAGAAAAGCTCAGCGCACATGTCAGTTCCATGAATAGTCCTCCCTTGATGAGCTGTGTGTGGGATGTCCCTTCTCTCAGCCAGCACTAATAATCCTTGTTGGTAGTTAACAGACAAAGCTATGATTAGTACAAAGAACTGTTGCCTTACGCAATTAATTCGATTTTTATTGTAAAACCATAGCTATTAGTCACCTAAACCATGCTACTACCATCGTTTTAACCATTCTTTAAAAATGAAAGAAAGGTAGGCTTTATGCAAACAAGACGTGTAAAAAAAAAAAGACGATGTTGTTACCATGGAAATAGTTCTCGTTTCTAAGGAAGTTGGCAATACAATATTTATCGCATTGTTAGCTTGTGAAGTTACTTAGCTATCGTTAACCTAGACTTTAACTTCATAGAAAGCTAACGCCGAAATGTTTTATTAAATATTTTGTAAACTGATGATTTCTTGGTACTTAAAAGCTAAATTGTTTTCTATGTGTACGTTAATGTCAGTGCTAACGTTGGAGTAATGATTGCAAACAAAGAGAAAATACAACACAAACCCTTCATTATTGATGTGTCTAAGACTCTTAGTAAGACTGAGAGATAACTAGCTAACTGGACACTAACGTCATTTAGTTAACGCAGTTCAGACAGGATGCGTTCACAGAAATACCAAGCGAATGATGCAAGAAGGTTTCTCTCCCCTACGGTAAGATTATGTTTATGCCCAACAGTGTATTGTTGACCACGATGTCAAGCAGCTAGCTAGCTACTACTAACAACGTAGTTTGGACGAACTGGACTTGAGACAGCTAGCTAGTACTAGTCTGCTAGCAGTGCAGTGCCTGGCACGAGAAAAGTTAAAAGGGCAACTTAGCCACAGTGTTGCATGCGTTTAACAATGGTTTATGAATTAGCTCTATATTTACCTAATGTGATCCAGGCTGCTGTTTCAAGCTTCTTTAGAGACTATTGTATTGACTAAGAAGCATAGAAAGTAATGAGTTAAGTTGAGTTACAGGTAGCTGTTTGTGCTCACAGGTTAACAGATACAAACTGCACCTTGCAACAGTGAAAGCTCAAGGACTGGATAAACTTGTCAAGAGAACAGTGAGTGTTAGTGTACTTGGAGGATGCTAATCACGCAATAAATAAACCCCCCTCCCCCCAGACACACACACACACACACACACACACACACACACACACCAATTCTAAGAAGCTTTCGCTGCTCATTTTAACATTATTTGCTATTTAAAACTTTGCAGCCAGAACTTAATTTACCGAAAGACGCTACTATAGAAATAAACGGTGACTCCCCGAAAATTATTCAACAGAGACCAGGAGGTAGGATGATTTACTGACCAAGTCCATATAAACATAATTTTTGTGTTTTGAGGTCATAACATGTTTTGAACAAATCTAAACTAACTTTATGGGCTTGCATGGCTTCTCTAGATGGCTGGCAGAATGTCAACAGGACTCTTAACCCCACTGTGTTGGCTTTTGTCAACGGTGTTACTGGTACCTGTCGCACTGTTTTACCACCTGCAACTGCTGTCCCCAGTGGGCTGAAAGGAGATATGGGGCAACAGGTACACAGGGGCAAACCCCAGAGAGCAACCCATAGTGCAGGGGCCACATATTCAAACAGTTCCTCCTCTGCTCTTTGGCCTAAAGGTAAATCTGTTAGCTGTGACTTCAGCCAAATGTAGGTTTTACCTACACATATTGTTGTGATATTTAATGTGTCACATTTGGCTGTTATGTTTGTAGGTGAACCCGTTACCTTGACTGATAAATCTGCACCTGGTTTCCCTATCGCCTTTCGTTCTCGTGATGACTGTGCTTGTAGTCCAGAGCGGCTGGATTTAGACAGGTCAGCTCAAATATAACTTTGTTTTGGTTTGCAAACTTTACAAATGCAATTGGGAGCTCTTCTAAATGCTGGATATCTTTTAAAAGTTGCAGATTACCACTAGGGTGCATTAAAGTACCTTAAATCAAGTAAAACAAGTTGGATCTAAATCCCCACTAGAAAAGTACTACAAAGGCTCTTCTCTTTGAATTAGAAACATTAAAACAAACTAGTACATTACATTTCTGTGTGGAGTTTGCGTGTTCTCCCCGTGCTTGCGTGGGTTTCCTCCGGGTACTCCGGTTTCCTCCCACAGTCCAAAAACATGCAGGTTAATTGGTAACTCTAAATTGTCCGTAGGTGTGAATGTGAGTGTGAGTTGTTGTCTGTCCCTATATGTCGGCCCTGTGATAGACTGGCGAACTGTCCAGGGTGTACCCCGCCTCTCGCCCTGTGTCGGCTGGGATAGGCTCCAGCCCCCCGCGACCCTGCATAGGATAAGCGGTATAGCTAATGGATGGATGGAATGGATGTTCAACCACCTAAAGCAAGGGATGCTGTATGTATTATATGTATGTCAATTGCAATGTATAGTGAAATATAATATTACATTTTAATTTTAAAAAAAGTAACTTCAAAATGTACCCACCTCTTGCTTGCACCACCTCTTTTTGTAACTGGTCTCTTTCTTTAGTCAGGCTGTTGTATCTGGTCTGAAGCTCTGCTACTACTTCAGTCATGTTGTTGTAACTGTTCCTAAAGAAGTCTTTCTCTTCACTAAGATTATTACATTTCTTTTGAAAGTCTGTAATTTCAGAAACTTTGTCTGCAAAAGAAAGAGTATGGTGATGGAACTAACACGTATGAACTCCTACGTATACGCTATTCTGAAAGAGGAATTATCAGAGCAGCACTACTCACAGAGCACCACCAGGCCTAAGATCCCAAGCAGTAGGAGAACGCACAGCAGCCCCAGATACACTGCAGCAGCTCTGTAGGGACTCTTCCGCCTCACTGAACCACACAGTATTTTAGTGTTAACTAAATAACATACCCATTTGATAAAGGCATAGACCGACCAGGTAGTAGGTATGTGTGTGTGTGTTATTACATTACATTACATTCATTTAGCAGACGCTTTTATCCAAAGCGACTTACAATAAATAGGGCTTACAAAAAGATAAGGTCAACACTACAAGCCAGGCAGATAAAATAAGTGCATCCCTGACCTAATCACCTAGATAAGAGCTAAGCAAGTGCTATATTAAACATCAGGATACAAAACAGAACCATCACAAACCAAATACAAACAATTTCTGAGTACGAACAATTACTGTTATGTTACCTTGAGGTTGAGCTTGAACTCCCTTGTCCCTCCTGGTTCCAGACTTAAAGTCTCCTACATTACCATACATGTGTTCATCATTATCCCTCATTTCAGCAGCTTCATTGGCATAGATTTCATCTTCCATCTCTATATACTAGTTCTCAGTTGAGGTACAGATCTGCTGTAGCGTTAGAGCACTGTGTCTGGGTCACTGTCCTGCCCGCTCTGTGAGAATGTGACTGTTGGCAAATATAACCACTGGGTGGTTTATGTGGGAAAGTTTTTTGTTTTTTTTACAATCGCTTCGACACTAATAACACACTCTTCAAAACACACGAAACTCAAAACAGATCATCAAAATGCACTTTTTTTTCAAAACGATAAAATCCTTTTTTCAATTGCTTTCATACAGTTAACACAAACCTTAGATAATTGGTTCATTTAACATGAATCACTGGTTCAAATAGACACAGCTTATCATCGAAGTATTAGCATTTCAAAATGCAATTCACAACTTGCATTTGATTTGACTGTCCTTTCATTTCATAGAATATATCTAATTGCTCAAAAATGATAACCAAGTGTTACATTACTCCTGATGCATGATGTTATGAACACTGATGAATAATATTCCATGTTTAGATCATGACATTTCCAGATTACTAAAGAGATCCAAAGACAATACTGGAGCATGAACTACATTATCTGGATGTAATATTTGATCACCATCCCCTATCAGACACTGTTTCTATGGTCCCATGTACCACTGTTCCAGACAATGTTTACAGGTTTGACAGTATGTACATGCAGGCCCTTGTCATTGTTTTTGCAATACTGACAACTTGTTACTAATTATTGATTGTGGTACACAAATATTATTGATATTGACAAATATTACTGTAGCGTTCACCTACAACAACACAGCAACAACCTTGGAGCAGGCAGGTTATGCAGGTCACAATAGAGGTCGAAATGAGACAAAGAAGAGGAGGATGAGGAGGAGGAGGAGCAGGAGGAGGAAGAAGAAGAGGACATTGTGGTGAAAGAAATGGTTGTACCCTTTCTAAGA
Source organism: Galaxias brevipinnis (assembly GCA_036023535.2). NCBI lineage: Eukaryota > Metazoa > Chordata > Actinopteri > Galaxiiformes > Galaxiidae > Galaxias > Galaxias brevipinnis. Next base: position 2,754 of record JAVQIZ010229681.1, on the reverse strand, counting down.
GGTATCCGTGGGCATCCATTGAGAGGTGGTGTGTGGGGTCGTGGTAGAGAACAAGGTTTTGTTTTTATAGTAATAATAATACATTGTATTTACCGCTTTTCTCAAGACTCAAAGCACTTTACACAAATTGGTTGTCAATTAATTACGCAGAACGAACAACGAATGGACCGACAGCTTTCACACACAACACTCAGTCTGAGTGATACCACGGCAGCCAAGTTGCACCAGACTTGCTCACCCAACATATTACAACAGACTTGCTCACCCAACATATTACAACAGACTTGCTCACCCAACATATTACAACAGACTCGCTCACGCACATAGGACACACAGACCCACACAGTCAGATGGGGTTTGAACCCAGAACCTTCTTGCTGTGAGGCAAACAGTGCTGACCACTGAGCCACCCTGCTACCATGTTCTCACTGCAGTTCAGTCAGTTGAGGAAGATGTTTTTGTAAAAAAAATTATTTCATGCAGTGTTTACATTTTATTTGACTCCATCCATATATTCCATCCATAAATTTTCCGCCGCTTATCCGGGGCCGGGTCGCGGTGGCAGCAGGCTCAGCAGGGTATTCCATCCGTCCCTATCCCCAGCAACGCTTTCTAGATCCTCCCGGAGGATCCGAGGCGTTCCCAGGCCAGATGAGATATGTAATCTCTCCAGCGTGTTCTGGGTCTACCCCGGGGCCTCCTACCATTGGGGCGTGCCCGGAAAACCTCCAACGGGAGGCGCCCAGGAGGTATCCTGATCAGATGCCCTTACCACCTCATCTGGCTCCTTTCGACGCGATTTTATTTGACTCTTTAACTTTATTCAATGCATCTCGCCAGTGTTTCTCTGTACTACTACTCCTTTAACTAACTAACTCCTTTAAGCATTCAGAAACATTTTGAAACATGTTTTTTTATACTTTAATATCATAGGATTGTACACACAACTAAACAGTGAAACTATGGGTGTGTTGTGTGTGGGTGATCTAAACTATTGTTCTTATGGTTTTTCATCATGAGTTATTTGAATCAATGATTCTGAATGTGCAAGGTACAAATGCAAAATGCAAGATCTTTTTTTTAATACGACAGCTTGTGTTACAAGTCCTGAGGGTTTTGAGTGTTGTATCTAAGGTTTTGAAAAATGACCTCAAGGTTGTGTTATTAGTGATGAAACGATAGAGATAAAAAAAACAGTAACTTCCTCAAACAACTTCTTAGAAAAAACACTTTTTTTTTTACACTGAATCTTACTTTTTTCATACAGTCATATTTTGTGCAATGAAACATTGATTATATATATTTTTTTTTATTTATTTTTGCAATTATACAATATTTTCCAAAACATAATGGAATTAAATATGACATACTTGTGGACAGTGGATGTTTTTATTTTTACCACTTGGTGGCGACAATATAACATGAAGCTCAAGCAATTGGACACACACTGCTTAGTGCATGTGGTTCGGCCTCGTCTAATTAGATCTAATTTACCAGAGACATTTCTAGGTTTTGTAAAATTTACACTACTTCCCATCCCAGGCCTCCATTTTTGGTTATATATTTTTTGTCTGTTTGTGTCATTTGAGAAGTCTGTTTAGCAACCACAATCATTAGGGCTGGGGTTAATATACATGGAACAACTTTAAAAACACACAATACAAAATAGCAGATACATCACAAAAAGGAATGCAATAATAACAGAATAAAAATTGTGTGAAATAAATAATTGTACAGATGTAACAGATATAAGAGACAATGCACATTCAACAAGCATTTCATTATGAGCACTTGCACACCTTCTCATTCATGCAATTATCTAATCAGCCAGTCGTGTGGCAGCAACAAAATGCATACAATTCTGCGGAAATGAGCCAGCCGCTTAATGTACACATCAACCTTCAGAATGGGAGGCGAAAAAAAAAAAGATAATTTATGCCAAACAACTCTCCTGAAGGTGCATTCTGACCACCGGGGGCATCTCTCAGAACGTTGAGCTGGTCTTGCCGTGTCCCAGTGCTGAAGCTGGACAGAGAGGAGCCCCGGGACCCATAGTTGGATCTCCAAGGTGCTCATCTCTTACATCCAGATGCACTGCTCCCCATTCTCAGAACGACACCCAGAGATTAGATACTATCAGTTTAATAGATGATACAGTAGCCTACACATTGCAGAACAAGGTATTCTCACAGATCCAGTGGTTAGGTTGTTCACACTTCAGGTCATTCCATTTGTTAACTGGATCCTGCCACTCCAAGTGGATCTCAGCACAGTCTTCCTCTGTATTGTGCCGAATCCCTCCTCCATTGTCAGGCTGATGGTGGCCCCAGAAGCTAAAACTACACAGAGCATCAAAGATAGTTAGAGACCGGTGGTATTACAACAAGTATGAACCTGTGGTAGATATATGATGAGGGTAGTTCTGTATGACCTTTAATTGTGAGATTTGAAATATAATTAAGTCTCTCACCTTGTGTTCAGTGGTGTCCCATCAACCCATTTCCAGGTCCTCTCAACTTCTATATCTGACAGACCAATCCACACTCTCTTGTTGAATTGTTTAATCAGATATTCCTGTTTGTATGAGGGATGTAAAATTATTAGATTTTTGTGAGAAAAATATCCATCCATCCGTCCATTAGCTATACCGCTTATCCTATGCAGGGTCGCGGGGGGCTGGAGCCTATCCCAGCCGACACAGGGCGAGAGGCGGGGTACACCCTGGACAGGTCGCCAGTCTATCACAGGGCCGAC
>JAVQIZ010229673.1:0-13030 GCA_036023535.2 Galaxias brevipinnis | reverse complement strand
CCAACAGCCACTTACCGCTCCCCGGCCCCCCTTACCCCCCCCCCCCCCCCCCCGCATCTCTCCATCCACGTCACGCTGATCCTGTTGGCCTCATTAAGCTGTCAGCCTCCTTAAGTGACAGAGCGCGGGGACGTGGGGGGCGTCGGAACATGTCCGCCGAGTCGGAAGGGAAACGCTGTTGAGCTGCGTTGCTCGAGACTGTTCTTCACTTAAAGGGGGGATTTGTGCGGAGGGGAAATAGACACATATTGTATTTGTTTATCACAAAGCACAGACACACATTCTCTCTCTCTTGCTTTCACTCTCTCTCCATCTCTCTCTCTCTCTCTCACACATAAACAGAATCACGAGATTGCCCAACAAAACTGGTCTCAGCTATCCATATGAAAGGACATTTGCATAAGTCTAATTAAACAGTTGTTCAGATGCACTGCAATCATGTATTCAGAGAAAATGATCCTTTTATATGTTAATTCCCCTCTGGTGTCATCTGGGGAGAAAGGCGTGCTGTTAGCTTAGCATTGGGAAACATACTGTCACATTGTCATCCTCTGTAATGTTTATTAATGCAAACTATTTGTCTCTCTTTTCCCTACCATATAACGTGACAGAGTTGGTGGGCACCAAATGTAACACCTCCCAGTTATATTTACCATCCCAAATTAAAGGTGTTTCTTGTTCCAGAGCTTTGACTGAATTAGCCGCTGTTCGTCACCAATTTGTCTGTAGTACGCGGGGAACAAAATGTGATTAGCGAAGGTGTTTATTCGAACTGGACACCGCTCTCCCGTTTTAAACCTAACGGGCTAACCAGCTGACGAGGTCTCCGCGTAGCTTCTTCCGTGTGGCTCCTCTCGTGTCTAAGTGCTCTGTTGGCAGGTGGAGGACGGGGATGATCAGCATAATGTGTGTCTGGCCTTCATAAACGGGCTTCTCCTTTTTCTCTAGTGGCGCGTCGGATGAGAAATGACAAGCTTTCGCCAGATTAGACAGCGTTTGACGGCGAGAACGGCACTGAGCGGAGCCGAACAGAACCAAGCCGAACAGAACCAAGCCAAGCAGAAATGTACAAAAGGAAAGACATGAATGGAAAGAGAGAGATCCTGTATCTCTCTCTATGGAACTCAACAGTATGGGGAAAGGGGATTATAATTCGCTGTATTTTTTTCTCTTTGGAATACATTTATGTTTTTCAGTGTTGGCAGGTGTTTTCCTCGATGCATGAAGTGAAACCTATGCTGAATGCAATGGTGTCAGAACCATGCTATTCGTCATGTGACATAACAGCACCTTGCCTTGAGGTGTCACTGACCTCGGTAGGAAATGTCCTGCCATTTGTTACAGCCACACACACACATACACACACAGACACACACACACACGCACGTGTACACGCATGCCCTACACCAGGTAGTGTGTTTCTTTCTCTCCTTATCTCTTATACGACCACCAACCCACACAGACACACACGCGCACACACACACACACACACACACACACACCGGACCCCCTTGGCTGAGCTGCCTGTTTATGGTGTTGTTTCCCAGGTGACCATCCTGATCATCTTGGCCCTGGCCTTCCTGGCCTGCATCGTTTTCCTGGTGGTGTACAAGGCCTTCACTTACGACCACGCCTGTCCCGATGGATTCATCTACAAGGTAGAGCCACTCACTCCAACCCCTGGAGCAAACTGTCATCTTGGCCATCCAGGTGGCACCTACTCTATCAGACCCCACCAGAGGAAGGCTAAACAGGTTTTCATTAGACCAGAAAGGTACCAGAGCTACCAGGTTAACCGAGAGCCAGGGCACTAGAAAAGTATATATATATATATATATATATATACACACATATACTATTTATATATATATTATATATATATATATTGTTATTATTATTATTTTTATCTTTGACAAAGAGCAAAGTGCCAGTTTAGAAACCTCCAGTGGCTCGGGGAGTCACCTTGGTTGGGCTGGACTCTGGGGTGTTGTTAGCCAGAGCAAATCTTGTTTCAGACACAGCTCCTTGCCCCCGCTCCGTCTGAGGGAGCTCGTTTGAAAACGTTCCCCGGTCATGTTCCTACAGGAGACGGACGTGAGGAGAACACACAAACAGTAAGGGAAACTATTAGCCCGCTTTGGAAGTCGGCTCTCCGCTGGCTCTTCGATTGTAAATGATGTAATTGACGCTACACTTTGCATTGATTGATTTGAAACGGGGTTGACTGCGTCCTATGCATGAACGGACACGCAATCAACTAGAAAACATTACCATTCCCTGCCATACCTGTTTTGAATAAAGAAATCATTTCACACACTGTATTTCCTACACAGTAGGACACTGCCCACTGTCCTCAGACAGTGCTGTATGGCTCCTTTGTAAAGCTGTTGTATGTGCTCTGTGTTTGAAGCTGAAACCAACATGGGCCAGCTCAGTAGATACAGCCCTGTACTTACATGAAGTTGCTTTCACAATATAAGAATCGGCCATGAGAGGTGTCGGCGAGAGACGCCCCCCCCCCCCCCTTCTTACCCCTGTGTCCCCTGTCCTCCTATACCCCCCCCCCCCTCCCCTCCCCCTGCAGCACAAGAGGTGCATCCCGGCGTCCCTGGAGGCCTACTACACGGCCCAGGACGCCAACTCCCGGGGCCGCTTCTACACGGTCATCAGCCACTACAGCATGGCCAAGCAGACCACCTCACGCTCCGTCTCCCCCTGGCTCCCAGCCGGCGCCGGGGCCCCGCACGACGCCAAGCCGCCGGGCACCGAGGGCCACTGAGGAGGAGGAAGAGGAGGAGGAGGAGGAGGAGGAGGAGGAGCGCTCCACGGAGCCACTCGAAAAACAAAATGTGCAGAGACAGATAGGCCACACACAAACGCGTGCACACACACACAGAGGCATACACATGTAGACTGTAGACGGATAGACACACACACACACACACACACACACACACACGGGGGCAAAGGGACAGATGAAGTGCTATTTGCCGTCTTGGTTCCCTTTCTCTCATGTCTGCACATTCATCGTTCTTTCTTTTTTTTTTACGGTAACTTCTTGCTGTTTTGTATTCAATATCAGGCTACTGTTTGTACAAAGGCTCGAGTCAATGTCGAAATTCACTCCCAGTGGTCTCTTTCTGACCTGCTTTGAAGTAAAATGAGTCCCTCTTTTCCCCCGCGAGTGTCTATGCCAGTGTAACTCGTTCCCTCCCTCCTTAGCCCTACCATACCTGTAGCTACCGAAAGGCATGAAAGAATGGTACTGTTTAGCCCACATATCGATCTCGCCATCCTCGTAATACTGTGATGCAGTCACACTCTCGTCGGAACAAGTAGAATTCATCCGGCGAGCTTCTAGTTAGCTCTCTGAAAGGTTTGACACGATCCTTCACATACAGTTAACCGTAGAGGTGAGGTGTTATATCTTACAGGGCTGATAGCCCTGTGTCACTCCCAAGCACCCTGTATGCCCAGTTCCCTTCACGACCCATGTTGTACATAACCCTGCCCGCGCATTCAGGCTAGGTTCTGTGTGTGTGCACTGTTGTAGATGTCATTTTTCACCGTGTTTTTCTTTGAGTTGGAGAAGACCCGGGCTAGCCCTGCCCACCAGATCCTTACCCACAGCATCAGAAGATAGCCTCACAGCTACACCCATAACCCTAGATGTGTCTGAAAACTGCTCAACCGCAAACACAGGGCATGGGATTATGGTATGGGAAATATTGTTCTTGTCTTTGCCAAAACTCTGCTTTAACTGCAATGTTTAGGGCCATTCTTAGATGTGCTTCTTGGCAGAGTTTGGTTCATTGTGTTTTTAATATATATATATTTATATTTATATACTTTCATCTTCTGTTGTCCAGAACTCTGTTTGAAGATGTTGTGATGTTGTTAGTTGATATGTAGCAATGCCTGGTGTAATTTCTGACTGTATTCCTCCCCGCTAGGTTCAAAGTGACAATAAAATAAGCTGTGACCTGTACGATGTATGTGTTGGTTAGTCATGTTATTCTCTGAGTGCAGCATGTGATGGGGTGGTTCATAACACATATTCCCTTAATAAATCACGTTGAGAACATCAAGCCGGTTTGGCCACTGTTAATCACAGAATGCTGATCACGAAGAAGGCATTTTTATTTTTACTTTGTTCAGCCTCTATGAAAGAAAACAGAGAATTGATTAAAAATGCTATCCAATGAAACATTTTGTTCTCCAGAGTACAATTATTGGAGAACCAAGAACATACGACCTCTTGAGTTGAGCGTGTTAGAAATAATTCCAACACCTCGTGACAAAACGAGAAGGCAATAATCAGGTGTGTGAGCCGTGTACTTGTCTGTTAGTCATTAGCTTCAAGGGAGATTGCGAGTGTGTATGTACGTGTGTGTGTGTGAGTGCACGTGTTGGTGTGCGCACACGTGTATGTTTGTGTTTATTATGTGCTCATGAAAAGTGTGCTGTCTCTCTGCGTGAGTGACAGACACAGGGTTATCATGGCGGGCTTCTAATTAGATAGCTGTCTTTCCTCTCTTAGGATGGGCTTGGCTCCCTTCACGCTAACCACAGGGGGCCTTGAAAGACGCCTCCTGAATGCCACAGCTAACATTCAGCCCAATCCAATCGATACACACACCTTTAGACTCTGCTGTGAAAGAAAACATGAAGACGTAGAGTTTCAAACGAAGAGGAGGAGAGCACGAAATGGAGGCTATTCATGTTTTATGTGTTGCACAAACACTGTTTATAAGTGCAAACATAATAGATTCAATTCTGATCAAAAAGCGCCTCTGTGGAGTCATAACAAACAGCTCATTTACATTTTGAGCAACCTCCTTGTTCCAACAACGTGCATTGTAATCCTTAGGACAGCAAAGAAAAACAACTTTGAGCCTTTGAGATTATTCAGCTTACGAGTACTCTTAGTGGAGGTGGGGGCTTGATTGCCAATCAGCTGTGAGTGAAATCCACCCTCGAGATCTCGGTGGAGTCTGGAGTAATTGTCATTGAAAGTAGCTTCTCCGGGTAACGCTGGCCGAGTTCCGCGCTGGAGGAGGACGCTGCGGAGAGCCGACGCGGTGCAAAGGTAAGTGATTGTGGCCAGCGGACCCGCATGCCTCCCTCTTGGCCGAGTCCCTGCGGAGAGCGAGGACTTAGCGGGGAGGACGGTGCTCGACGCGCCGTTGTATCGGACATGATCATGTGAATTACGGCAGACATCTGGAATCGAAAGGCCTATTATTTCTTCAGACCCCCCGCACCCCCCAAGCCCTCGTCCCTCTCGCACAAAATGTCTTGTACTCCTTGCGGCAGCTGTACATAGCAAACTGAACCTGAAGCCCCATTATAGCCCAGTTAGGCTGTTTACATATCTGCTTCATGGACAACCATACAAAGGACAGGAAAGAAGGGGGAGGGTCTGTTTTGAATGGGCCTTTGTTTTGAGGCAGCATTGACCTTACGGCAGCAGATGAAAGCGGAGCAGTACGGACCAGACCACCCCAGGCCACCTCCAGCCCCGAGCCGCATTTGACATTTGACGCCATTTTCTTTTCTCTCTGTGGCTGTACTCTCGTACCCTACCTTCCCACGGCGGAGGCTGCTGTTCTTCCCCTCCCCGAGACGTTCACCTTGTCGTGATGGCGAGTGGGCTTGCGTCCCTTAGTGACCTGGAGAGCTACCGAGGGGAGGAAACCACAGTAAACTGCAGCTTTAACCAAACCGGAGAGATCTATGGTAAGAGGTCAAACTTAACACAGACCAGACCACATTCCTGGCCATGTAACCATGTTCTACCAACTGAGAGTTTCTTCTGTTTTCCTGCATACTTAATATTCTCCTTCTGTGGCTTTTATCTAGCAGTAACTCTTTCAGTACACAAACTATTCAAGAGTATTATTATATATCTTAGATGGCATTCCGAAGGCTGCATTTCAAAGTGTGAAACTTGTTTTTCACGTCTAGTAGTTCATTGCAGACTCATATTGAAGTCAATTTGAAAAGAAATGGCATACTGGTGATCGATTCCAACTTCAATTGTTTTTTCACTTTTAAAAGTTCCAGAGCTTTTTGCGTTCCAGAGCTTTTTGGGGGAATAACTAACCTAAGGGAATTACAGTGAATAGACAACTCCCTCAGTTTATCTCGCTGTCTCTTGTCTGTCTCTTTCTGCTCTAAAAGGATCGTGTTGAAACTGTAGCTTGGTGTGTTGCTATTCACCAGGGATGGGCCTGCGGTCTCCCTAGCCATCTTGTTTTTTTCATTCATTATCTTTCTCTCTCTCACTTTGTCTTTTCTCCATCACCACCTCTGTTGGCCTGTCGACGACTTTACCTGTGTGCATACTCTGAAAATAATTGATAAGAGGGCAAAATCGAGTGAATGGGATGCATGTTTAAGTAAACCAGAAGTCCTCACCGTCCTTAAAGTTGAAGTATGGAGTGGGTGCTGGGGGATGGAGAGGCTTAGGATTCCACTGCGTCGGCTGCTGTTGCTCTGATGAAGGCGTTATTGTGGAATACATTTTAACGTACACTCACACCTACACAAAACTTACTGCACATACATGAGCACACACAACGCCACATGAGTACGAGCACACTGCCATCTGTGTGTACCCCCTCCCCTCCACCACCAGCCGCCTCCTGCTGTTAGTTATGGTGAGCAGGGGGAGGAGAGAGGAGACGAGAGGAAATAGAGTCGTAGGTGGATTATTTTTTTTTTTGCACCGCTTAATGTAGCTGATGTAGACATAAACTATTCGACCTGCAATGTCCTCCTGAAGCAGTCGTTTCTCCATTAGCTGCCTGAAGCGTGTATGTAATTTAGTTCCGCCCTACTTTCCTACCAGCCGTTCAGGAGGAGTCTTGAATATGTCTCCATGCTTAAGGGGGCACTCGTGTATAGTGACAAGGGTGTGGCACATGCAATATTGAAAGCCAAGAGGGTAGTTTAATTATGAATAGAATATGTCTGGCTGCAGCATTGAGGTGGCATTCCCCAGCATTCCCCAAATTAGGACCACACAAGGTGAGCGACCCTGAAAGTACCACTTTCAGCTGTAATTGTAACTGTAGTGTCTGTGTTGTCAGTGCATGATTCAATTCAAAATGCACTTCTGTAAGGAAATTAACCCAGAACCCAAACAAACTCGGCTCCAATCAGAAGATAACTGTAATTGTTTATGTTACCAAACAAAAAGATCTTTGCTTAGAGTGGGGGTGTTCCAATGCATTGGGTGTTTTCAAAGAATCATTACTGTACAATGGTGGCAATCATTTTCTTTCTTTCTAATTCTGCTGCAGACTGTGGGCATGTGTGTGTGTGTGTGTGTGTGTGTGTGTGTGTGTGTGTGCGTGCGTGCGTGTGTGTGTATGCCGGCAGCGAGACAGACATGTAAACAAATCCTCATGTAGTTACCGTGATGTCTGCATAGCTCTCTGCAGCTCTCTGAGTTCTGCGTCAGTGTGCTAGTTCTGGTGAAACTAGGATGACATGATAATCCCTGGCCCTATCAATATGTCCGTCATATTTAATAATCATGCCAAAACCCTAAACCGTGACATTACAGTGGAGAAAAACCTTCTGTCTAGGCAGCGATGAAAAAGTAAAAACTCTCGTCTTGTCTCCGTTGCACACTTTTAGAAATAAGTGCACAACTTTCCCAATGCTAATGAATTTCCATCAGTTGTTCTCAAAAGCAGTGGCTCGATGCCCTGCCAGGCCCCGACTATCCTGTTTGTGTTCATCCAGCTTCCCTTCCTCTACCTGTGTTTGAGCCTCTGCCCTTTCTGTAGTCTGTGTGCGCACACTGCAGAGTAGAGCGCATCACGTCCCAGTATTCACGTCCTTAGAATACAGCTCGAGGGCTGGGTCTTGACCCTACTTAGAGGATCCATTGGTTGGCTAAGTGTCGTTGAATGACATAGGTGAGCTCCAGAGTCAGGGGGTGGTTCTGGGTGATACTCCCCGAGTGATACTCCCTGCTCCCTGGAAGTCAAAAGAAACAAGACCGCTATCTGTAGACGACGCTCCGTTGCCGTCCTATACCCTTCGTCTTCCCTCGCTAATTGCTCTCTAATTGGGCCTTCGTGCAACCTGCCTATCTCTGCCTCGTCTCCCTCCCACACCTATTAGAGCTGATTAGGGAAGAGAGACAGAGAGACTGATCCAGGACCAGACATATTATCTCTACACATTTCCTCATCCTATCTCTATTAGATTTAACTCTATTTCTCTTCTGCTGGTTTGTTTATTTATTTATTCAATTTCTTTTTTTTCTTTCTTTCTTTCTTGCTTTCTTTCTTGCTTTCTCTCACTCTCTCTCTCTCTCTCTCTCTCTCTCACACACACACACAAACACACAAATCTTAAAGAAAGGCCCGCCTCTTCTCCCCTCCACCCACTGGGCTGGTGGATAACACCTGAGGCAGCCCTTATCCTCACCAGCTCCAGAGCATTAGCATTGAAAACAGTGATGATGCCCGCGCGGGCTCACCTCTGGCTCCTCTCTCATCGCGGCGGCGGTGCAAAAGGGAGCCGTCTCCCTGGGACGCCGGCGATATGAGGAACAAAGCCCCGAGTCGAGTGTGTGGGTTATACACACCGACAAGCCTCCCCCCGAGTTCAGCTGAGCTTCAGAGGGAAATGCTGCAGTGATATGTCTGCTCCCAGCAGGGAACTGTGGGTTTGGCTCACACAAGATATCCACCAGACAGGTTAGGGAGGACTGCTTCTGAGCTCTGCTGAGCCTGAAGGGCCAGAACCATGGACTACGGAGAGTGTCGCCGGGGGAGGAGGACTGCGTGGGAATGGGAGCCGTTTGTCCTCAGGCCACCCAACCTGACATTACCCGCCACAGTTTCCCAAGAGAGCGCGGTTAGCCTAGCTAGACTTTAATAGGTGTGCTCACAGACACAAAGTGGGCTGTTTGGACGTTTCTCACTTCATTGACCCTGGGAACGGCAGACAGCTGCCACTGAGACGCCTGCTAAATACCTGCTGTCTGGAGGGAGGATTTCGGAGACGTGTCTAATTCAAAAGCACAGACTAGAACACAAAGAGATTATAATATCCACCGTTAGACCGCTTTGGAAGTCACTCGGGGTTCAAAACAGAAAACAGCACCGTTTATCACCTGGCCTTTGAAATCGGTCCATTTTGCACGACAGAGAGGTGCACCAGGCTAATGATAAATGCATGTGCCTGACTATAAGGGAGAATCAATATCTAATCCAGAGAAGTTCAGTTTGAGGGGAGGTCGATGCCTGGAACAAAGGTGTGTTTATGCTGACTTCAGTAATATAAGGTCCATTTGAGTCTGATCATAAGCACTCCCTGAGCTCTTACTTTTGACTTGAACAGAAATCTTATCACAGACCATGGCAGTGTCAAGTGCAATTCTACATCAGTGCTAATTGATTAAAACAATGACTAAGATTTATCTTATTTTTCAGACTAAAAACGAGTACCACAGGAAATGAAAATGCCTCTTTTCTTGTGGTAATTCAACCACGGCAGCACTTCAACACGAGTAGAGTAGCTTGACTCCCACGCCCGCTCCACTCCAATCATGTAATATACCTAACTAGTCATACTGTCAACCCAGTATACCGTTTTATAAAGGTTAGCAATAGAAACAATTTGCAAATGTGAGGAGTCTTGCTATCTCAGTTTGAAAAATAAAAAAATTTCACCATTAACCCAACGCTAGCAAAAATTAAAGTCTGTTGATATGACTGATAAGAGTGATAATGTTGCATGCAAGTTATTCAAACTGTAAATTATGATAATCCACCATTTAAAAAAAATTGTCAAGACTATATGTAACTTATAACCTACTAGATGTTAATTAGCTTAACTAATACATTTGTTTCAATTTATATCATTGAGCAAAACAATGCCTCACAGGCTATATTTAGGGCTTGTGATGGCAGTACATGCATTTAGGATTAAAGTCAAGAAACCACATTTTCCATTACGTATTTGAACTTCTATCACACAGCCTCGTACTGATACTTGCTTCTTAGGGAATATGTACACCCCTAGGACATCATACCATTGTTACACAGTATGTTTGCTCTGCAACAGTTCCCATACATTATAATACAAGTAGGTGTACTTGGGTTAAGCTCAGTTTAATCGCATTGCACTACTGCACTTTGTAATACATCATATTGAACAATTCGACATGCTCTATTTTGGAACTGTTCTATGGTTTTTACAATCCAATATGAGAATTACTACAGTACTGTGACGTATAGTAATAACACAATACTTCTGATGGAACAGAATGCATTAGAATTGAACAGAACAAGCTAGAACTGTGGAAAATTGATTATCCACTCTTTCCACATCACAAACAGCTCAATAACCCCCGCCCCCCGCACACAAACACACACACACACACTGAGTAGATTGCGATCAACACGAGCCAACCCGTCCAACCCAGTTTCTACCCGTTTCTCTCATTTCTGATTCATTTGGATAGGTCTGTTTCCTTATCTCAGCTGGCTGCTTTTGCTATCAGCTTCTCCATGCTCACCCTAGATAACCGGCTACAGTGCTCCACCGTTAAAGTCAACACATACAGAACTAATTGACAAAGCAGTGTGCTGCTGCTGATCCCTGACAAGGCAGGAAGCTGGGGTAATAAACAACACTATTACCCAGAAGAAGGCAAACACCCAGAGATGTTGTTTACCGGGGATTGAAAGAAACAACACTGCCGGCCTGATAAATTGATTTAGGGAGGGTTGGCGAGAGTAGGTGCCTCAGCTGAAGTTCACGGTCTTTCCCTCAAATCAAATTACCGGACAGGAAAAGACTGTTCGAAAGAGACTGTCCATTTCAAGGATAAGCTTGATTCAGGATGACATTTTCAAAGGCTTACTGATGCATTTATATGACAATGTAGATGACAAGAAGAAATTCTTATCTTAAAAATCTTTGTTTTTTAAAGATGGTCACAGCCACACAGACACTAATGTCCAGCCTCTCAAGGAGCCATCATGACAATTAATTGCCAGCATCCACCTGAACGGTGCACAATAAAAGATTACCATGCTAAAAATCCAAATCATGGAGTAGTAGTAAAAAATTATGTTTTGTATGAAACAATACATTTGCATAGGCTCCACTCCCCCCACGACCCTGCAAAGGATAAGCGGTATAGCTAATGGATGGATGGATGGATGGATGAAACAATCATCACTGCATCACTCTTGGCAATAACCCATTCTGCTGAAAGACAACAATTAATTTTTTTATTACACAAAAAAATTACCAATTGCTTTTTTCTTTCTGTTCATACCACACATTCAAGAGCAATAGTTTACTGTGTGATCAAAACAAGTATTATAGCTTTAATATTTTAAAACAGGAACGATGGCCCCTCTTTATGTTCCACTACAAACCGAATTCTGCAGCATCGAGCACACACTCTCCTCATCTCGGCCTCGTCCTGTTTGATGTTCCTGCGTTTGTTCAGAGGTCCGCGGAGGATTCGGTGACCGTGATGTTTGGACGTGAGTCATCGAGGAGATTGTCACCCCGGCTGTAGTGACTGCTTGACGACACCAACGTTATTTATTTATCCCTCTGCTTGTTTCCTCTGTCTAACAACATCAAATTCTGCTCCCAGCAACTCTTTTCAACTAACATGGATGTCTAGCTTCATGGCTCTTTGTGCGCTACCTGTGTGGCGCCAGGATTTAATGGCACACCAGAGAAAACAAAAGCAATAAACTAGTGAACTTCCTTTTTTGTTTTAAGATTGATGTACGCTGGCAATAAGCAACTGTGTGATTTTCACATGCTCCGACAAATCGAAAGTTGTTCAAAACTAAAATTGCGGGGTTTGAGAGCGGACCGCTAAAGTCAGGAATACATTTGCATTCTGGAATTACATTTGTGGTAAGATTGTCATTTTCCAGGAAACTTGCATAAAATGCATTCGCCTTTTGAACTCAAAGCCTCGTCAATCAGTGCAATGGCATATCGCGTGATTATGAGGGCCATGCATGGGTGAACTGAAGGAGAATGCTTTTTTAATCTCATAAGCCGTTTGTTTACTCTTCTCTTTGTCAGTATGGAATGGGAAATCTGAGGATTGTTACATGCTTTTTTAAATATGCTTTACAAGCCTTGTCATAGTAATAACTATAGGCTATACAGACTATTGTTAGCTGAGATGGGGCGTACTTGACTGATAACTGGCAAGGGTTTTAAAATTACTGACTGATTGAACACGTGTGGAATATTAAGTGTGCCTCTAAGTTATGGGCTTATTGTTAGAGTGTATTTTTTTATTCAACACTCTGTCCGTTATAGCAGCCTGACAGTGGAGGTACGTGTTGCTGGAGATCACGGTCTCCTCCTTGTGAATATTTCCCTTTAATCTGCTTTACCACTACTGCTTTGTGCTCCAACTTCCTTGAGTTGAAATATAAGGTGATAGTCATTGATCCAGAATACAGATGTCAGGTTGTCTACATCTCATGTCATTATATCTTACACGTAGAGAAAGGAAAATAAGAGAAGAAAAAACATAACGGGGTTGAAAATTGGTTTGAATATAAGGAGTTGGCAGCGGGATTTGGCCGGTTGGATTTCCATTCTAGACACAGCAGACTCTCAAGGATCATTCAAATGAGCAGGCCTCTCGCTGTATGGCAATGCGATGATTATGGGGCCCTCGCTGTTTAAAATACAGCCGCTCTTCCGCTTCCTCTTGTTACGTTTCCGTCAGACAACTCTCCTTGGGTCTTCTATCTCCTCTCACCGCGTGTTCACATACGGATCAAAACCCCTTGGACAATTGCATTGAATAATGCAGCGTGTTGTCATTTGAAAAGAAGATTTCCATCCTGCTCACAGGGAGTGTGTGTGTGGGGGGGGGGGGGGGGGCTGTTTAGACACACAACACAACCAATTTAAACACGTGACCACATGCAAAATGTCAAGCCAAGTTATGTATAAAAGGTAATGTATTATAAGCTCTCACACAACACTTTTTCTGTCAATAGTT